>CM045932.1:10416117-10533617 GCA_025177825.1 Aechmea fasciata | reverse complement strand
TTGCAGCCAAGTAGAATTGAAGGTCTTCTTAGAGGACCAGATGACCGTGGAAGTACAGCGAAGGACAATAGATCTCTTAATATATAGGCATTTACGTGAAAGGTAAAAGGTATAAAATAATGTTATGTAATTAATAGGGATAAAATCGAAGCTGCAAAATGATTGCAAAACCGAAGCGGTGAAGGGATGCAATAGATGGGAATGAAGTGGTGGTAACGAAACTTCAAGGGGGAAAGAATAGAAGAAAAGAAAAGAAAAAAAGTACGTAATCGACAAGCAGCCCACGCCTATAAGGTAAGAAAAATTTGCTACGTGGACTCCTCGTACAGGGATTAATAAAAGAATATAGATAATTTAGGTGTTTCATACAATTACATAGCATATTAGCTAGTTGACGATACTTGACTTCAATATCGACTACATCTACTTTTGTCTCATTCCAAAAAAGAAGGGACGGTGATGGCCAATGATTTCAGGCCCATTAGTCTACTGAATGGGATCCAAAAAGTTATACCCAAAGTTTTGGCAAATCGCCTAGAAGAGGTTTCGAAGGACCTGATCTCTACCCCACAATCGGCGTTCCTAAAGGACGACTATTGGACGACGCTTTGTAATCGTCACGAAATTACCGCTTAGGGCTTTAAGGAGGCTATCGAGGCTGTGGGGATAAAAGTCGATTTTGAGAAAGCGTACAACAAGGTTAACTGATCTTTCCTTAGAAAGGTCTTAGAATTACTAGGCTTTAATGACAAATGGTGCGAATGGATTTATGAATGCGTTTGTAACGCTAAGTTGGCAGTCTTAGTCAATGGGGTTGCAACTAAGTGGATCAAACCTAAAAGAGGAGTACGTCAGGGCGACCTTTTATCTCCTTACCTCTTCCTCCTGGTGTTCGAGTGTCTCGCCAAGATAACTGAAAGAGCTGAGAAGTCTAAACTCATCAATGGAATTGGACCAACATGCGATAATTCTGTAACTTTAATACAGTATGCGGACAATACCTTATTCTTCTATGAGGCAAGAAAAAAGTATATGCGAAACATCAAATTTATGTGGAATCTTTTTGAGTAGCCATTCGGGATCAAGATTAATAAAAAGAAATCGGAATTATTTTACATAGGGGGTCAGAGTGGAAAAGATGTTAGAGTCTTTGGTATTTTGCAGTGCAAAGCTGGCTTCTTGCCCACGAAATATTTGGGTCTACCATTGACATACAGAAGGCTTAGAAAAGAAGATTAGATAGGTATCATTAATAAATTTCAGAGAAGGATCAACGGTTGGCAGGCTAAACTTCTTTCTAGAGGTGGTCGTTTAACCCTGGTCAATTCAGTTCTCTCTAACATGCCGATGCACTTTTTCTCGATTTTTAAAGCACCCAAGTGGGTTTTAAAGTGCATGGAGGCGCTGCGAAGGGACTTCTTTTGGAAGCAGACAGGCGAGCTATACAAGGGGAGTCCACCTGGTGGCTTAGAAAAACATGTGTATGAGTCGTAAGGAAGTTGGGTTAGGTGTGAAGGACTTGGCTACTATGAATGAGGCACTACTAACTAAATGGTGGTGGCGTTTTTTCACCGAAGATGCCTACAATGGGCGAAGTTGATCAAGGGGCTTTACTATCTAAGAAGGCGACCTCTATCTGAAGGACGATCTTTTTGGCTGGCCTCGCAATAGTGGAAAAATGTGTTAGAAATGAAAGATATTTTCAAAAGCGGATTGAGTTACAGGCTGGGCGACAGCATGCTCATTGATTTATGGTCCGACAGGTTGTGCGGTGACACGTCCTTTAAGTCATGTTTTCCAGACATTTTTGCTAACGTCGATCTTAAGGAGGAGCAAGTCAGTGAGTATTTCTTTGTCTCCGGTTGGAGACGGAGAAAGATTTTTAGAGGGGTGCGAAGAAACTCTCATCTTAGTAGGTAGAGCATTTCAAAGTTTAAAAACACCATCGTTAACTTCCGAGTCACTGATCACCCCGATGTCATTCTTTGGAGATGGAATTTCGGACATAACTTTACTATCAAATCAGTATACTCGCTCATCAGAATGGGGGGTGTAAAAGATGCCGTGACACCGTTCATTTGGAATCTAAAATTTTTTACAAAAGTCGAATTTTTCTTTGGTTAGACTTAAAAAGAGACTACCTACGTGGGCAATCGCTAAAAAGGGATGGTCCGGAAATAACAAGTGCGTCTTGTGTGCCGATAACCGGAGACAGTAGACCATTTGTTTGTGGGATGTGTTGTTAGCAGATTCTTTTTTATTTCACTCTTTGACGACTCACATGTTTTCACCACAACAGAAGATGCTCACACCACTTGGGATGCGCGGCGTGAGGGGTCTTAGGGTGACACTGTGAAGACCCTGATTCTTTTGGCGGCCACATGGTGGACAATTTGGAGCGAAAGAAATAAAGTTATCTTTCGAAACTTACCAATGGACGCTACATCTTCTGCTTGTCGGATTGGGCTTCTAGCAAAGGAGTGGGCCGAGTTTTGTAGAGTCGGGTGAAGTTGGTGATTCACACTTTGTTTGTTCGTGTTTTTGTATCAGTTACTTTCTTTCTTGCTCTTTTTCCTCTTGACTTTTCGTTTTTCCTGAGGCCTTGGCTGCCTCACTCTGTATAGCTTAATTCACTTAATGAATGAAGCGGGTAGCGTGCTACTTTTTTCTCAAAAAAAAAACATTATGGAATTTGGTATGTTATTTTAATAGATTGCTAATGAAGAAGGAATATGTTGGTGGCATTATTTACTCTGATACTAATTGTGAAATTGGTATTCGTATGATATTGATCATTGTATAATTCAAAATATAAAATAAAATAATATAGAAAAGAGATATTGGAGGAAAATAGCTAACTTAAAAATACTTTATTAATCAATAGTCTAGTATAGCCCTTGTCTACTAAAAAAACTCAATAATTAGTTCCGGCTAAATTAAGGGCCTACATATGTTATACTGTCGTACATATATATATATCAGGGCCACATCTATTATACTGCCATACACATATCATATAGCACCCATATGTATATATAAGGTTGTACAAACTTACCCTAATTCCAATCTAAAAACACCTCCAAATCCTAATAATAATCAACAATTAAGATTTATACTTATCTCTAACATCTAATTGACCAACTCAATTTAAAGTAGCGCTCTAATTTCCAACATCTTCGCTTAATCCAAACTTTATATTCGAACAACAAACTCCATGAAGTGCACACTTCGATTTTATAATCTCCGTCACTGTGTTGGTGTTCTATAACATTATATAAAAGGCAATATTTTAAATTTAATATTCAATGATATGGATAATCACAAAAGAAGCAATAGGATAATTTGCCAAATATAAAGAAGGAAAGGAGCCTAATTTGAAGGATTTCATGATTGTATATGTTAATATTTGGTTTAGATTTGTAGTTATCTAAATTGGAGATAAATCCTAATCTAATTGGGATTATTTTAATTTGGCATATATGGATTATAATTAGGAGGATAATTCTAGTAGAACTCGAATTATACTCTTGTTAGGAGATATGTATTATATATACATGCTACGGCCAAATTAATCGGTGCGACGGAAATTAAGTCTTGCATATTAGAGATCTTGGTTATGCAAGAAGCCGGGCCTATGCCATGCTAATTAATTAAAATTGAGGTTGCTCGTTCTGTGGGAGGAGTCGTGTGCACTAATTAATTAAGTGGCTTGTGATGGTCCGTACGGTGCAGCAACACCATCAGCCAGTGCATGCAATTGGAGCCGTACATCCTTCCTTTTGGTGAGCCGAGCCGGTTTTCTTTCGATTTGCTAATTGCGGCGTTTCTGATCCAATTAAGTATTTGGTTCTTCTGAGAGATCTTCTTGTACTCCGCCTTTTCGATATTAATAAATTATTTGCTCCGTCTTCGCCTCGTGGGACGAACCACGTAAACATCGGTGTGCTCTTTCCGCTTTATCTTTTCTTTTCTTGCATCTAATTATTTTCTAGAATCTATTTTTTCGACGTTCCGATTTTAACAAACTGGTATCAGAGACTTTCTATTCCCTTTGAGGATTAAGATGACGACGAAGTTCGAGATTCAGAAATTTGACAGGACCAACAGTTTCGCATTATGGCAAGTCAAGATGCGTGCTATATTGACGCAGCAAGGATTGCAGAAGGCACTGTTGGGAAAAGAAAAGATGCCCGATTCTTTGACGGCGGAGCAAAAGGAGGAGATTGATGACAAAGCTCTTACGGCAATACAATTATGTTTATCCGATGAGTTATTGCGCGAGGTCTTGGATGAAAAGACCGCTGTAGGGCTTTGGCTTAAATTGGAGTCTCTCTATATGACGAAATCTCTCACCAACAAGTTATATTTGAAGCAACGTCTCTTTATGTTACGCATGGCGGAAGGTACCTCTATTAAGTCGCATTTAGATGAATTTAATTCTATAATTATGGATCTCCGCTCGATAGATGTCAAAATCGAGGAGGAAGATGAAGCCCTTTTATTATTATGTTCTCTACCACCCTCTTACAAGAATTTTCGTGAGACATTTTTGTTTGGACGAGATACTCTATGTCTCGATGATGTTAAATCCTCTTTACTTTCGAAAGAGAGAATTGACATACAGATAAGCAACGAGACAGGTGGAGTTTCAGGACACGGTTTGGTCGCTAGAGGGAGGTCTCGGGAGAAGGGTTCCGGTAATAGAGGTACATCAAGATCAAAGTCAAAACATAGGAATCTGATTTGTGGTTATTGTAAGAAGAAGGGTCATATAAAAGCTGATTGTTTCAAGTTGAAAAATAAAGAGCAGCGGAAGAATAACGGTGATAAGAATCAAGGTCAGAAAAGCACCAATACTGAAGCAGAAGCAAGAGTCGCAGCAAGAGAAGCAGATAAAAATGATATCGTCTTCACGATTACGGATAAGACACGCAGACAGGATGGGGGGCTTAGGGATGCCGCATGTACCTTTCATATCTGCGCGCATAGAGAATAGTTCTCGACGTACAAGCCTTTTGAAGGTGGAGATGTATTGATGGGAAATCACTCTGCGTGTACAGTTATTGGAATTGGCATTGTTCGAGTACGAATGTTCGATGGAGTAGTGAGGACTATATCTGAGGTTCGGCATGTTCCGGATATGAGAAAAAATCTGATCTCATTGGGTACACTTGATACTAAAGGCTTTAAGTGTTCTTCAGCTGACGGATTAATGAAGATCGCTAAAGGGAATCTTGTAGTGATGAAGGCCAAGTTGTCCGACATGTTATATGTTCTACAGGGTTCCACTGTGACAGGTTCAGCAGCAGTGACTTCTTCCTCTATGTCAGATTCGGATAGCACCAAATTATGGCATATGCGACTGGGCCATATGAGTGAATATGGTATGATGAAGTTGGACGAGAGAGGTCTACTTGGTAGTCAGAGTTTAGAAAAGTTGGACTTCTGCGAGCATTGTGTTCTTGGCAAACAAAAGAGAGTCAGCTTTAAGGCCGCAGTTCACCGGACAAAAGGTACTCTGGACTACATTCATTCTGATCTTTGGGGACCTTCTCGTACTCCTACTCATGGTGGTGCTAGATATATGTTGACTTTTATTGACGATTATTCTCGTAAAGTGTGGGCGTTCTTTCTGAAAAGTAATGATGAGGTGTTCAATTATTTCAAGCAATGGAAGGAGATGATTGAGAAGCAAACTGAAAAGAAGATCAAGAGATTAAGGACCGACAATGGTTTGGAATTCTGTTCGTCAGAGTTTGAAGAATTCTGCAAGAATGAAGGGATCGTTCGACATAAGACCGTTAGGCATACTCCACAGCAGAACGGGGTGGCTGAACGGATGAATAGAACTCTTTTGGAGAGAGCTCGTTGTATGCTCTCTAATGCTGGCTTAGCGATGAGTTTACGGCGTAGGCGATCTTTACAAAGATGCTCTTTGGTGAATCGATCGCCACATTCGGCACTTGATTGCAAAACTCCGGAGGAGGTATGGTCTGGCAGCCCTTCTGATTATTCTAATTTGCGAATATTTGGTTGTCCTGCTTATTTTCATGTAAATGAAGGCAAGTTAGAACCTAGGGCTAAAAAGTGCATTTTTATTGGTTATGCATCGGGGGCTAAGGGATATAAAGTGTGGTGTCCTGAATCGTCTAAATTAATTATTAGTAGGGATGTCACATTTGATAAATGCTATGTTATATCCTAATCATAATTCTTCTGATGAGACCCCGAGTGCTAGCCAGCCGGTGGAGGTAGAGACCGATGGTATAGTTCGATCACGGGATTCTTCTCGGTCGAATATGATCGGTCGGCGGACACCCCAAGAATCGAAACCCCACAAGTTGAGAGGCGAGCATTGCTATAGGCGAGCGAGGAGACAGTTAAACCACCGCAGAGATATGGTTATGAAGATATGGTTGCTTACGCTCTTTCAGTGGCACAAGATACAGAAGAAGAAGGTGAACCTTCCACGTATAATCAAGCTATTTCAGGTGCCAGTTCTGCAGAGTGGTTGGTGGCGATGAATGAGGAGATGGTGTCTCTAAGAATCGCACATGGGAGTTGGTAAAACCGTCTACGGGTAAGAGAATTGTTGGCTGTAAATGGGTCTTCAAGAAAAAGGACGGAATCCCCGGCGTGAAAGATATAAGGTATAAAGCTCGTTTAGTTGCTAAGGGCTACAGTCAGGTAGAAGGTGTTGACTTCAATGATATTTTCTCACCCGTCGTGAAGCATACTTCTATTCGTGTTCTTTTATCGTTAGTAGCCATGAATGACTCCGTATCTTGAGCACTTGATGTTAAGACAAATTTTTCTCGCATGGAGATCTTGAGGAGCAAATTTATATGAAACAGCCGGAGGGATTCATTGTTGAAGGAAAGGAAGACCATGTTTGCCTGTTAAAGAAGTCGCTTTATGGCTTAAAGCAGTCTCCTCGACAATGGTATAAGCGGTTTGACTCCTTTATGACAAAGTCACGGATACTCCAAGCAAGCGTGACGGTTGCGTTTATTTCGTAAAGCTTGATCGGGGATCTTTCATATATTTATTGCTCTATGTCGATGATATGTTAATTGCGTCCTGCGACATAGTTGAGATAAATAAATTGAAGACTTTATTGAAGGGTGAGTTCGAAATGAAAGATCTAGGTGCTGCTAAGAAAATTCTTGGTATGGAAGTTAAGAGGGACAACAAGTCAGGACTACTGCATTTGACACAGGAAAAATATATAGAGAAGATTTTAAAGCATTTCGGGATGACAGACGCAAAACCGGTGAGCACTCCTTTTGCGGCGCATTTCAGACTTTCCGCCGAGGCATCACCGCAGTCCGATGATGAGCGGGAGTACATGTCACATGTTCCCTATTCTAGTGCAGTCGGGAGCATCATGTACGCCATGGTTTGCACACGGCCGGACATCTCCTACGCATTGAGCATGGTTAGCAGATATATGACCAATCCCGATAAGGCTCATTGGCAAGCTGTTAAGTGGATTCTGAGATACTTACGAGGTACCACTAGCACTTGTTTGGAGTTTGGGAGGTGTAAGGATGGTGTGGTCGGATATGTTGATTCAGATTTTGCAGGTGATTTGGATAGGAGGAGATCACTTTCAGGTTATGTTTTCTCTATTGGCGGATGTGCAGTTAGTTGGAAAGCTTCACTACAACCTATTGTCGCCTTGTCTACGACGGAGGCGGAATATATTGCTATGACGGAGGGTGTGAAGGAAGCTATGTGGCTAAGAGGTTTATTTGGAGAGCTTACCTCTTGTTGGGATCCGACGATTGTTTATTCGGACAGTCAGAGTGCTATTCATTTGTCTAAAGATCAGATGTTCCGTGAGAGAACAAAACACATCGATGTAAAGTTTCACTTTGTTCGGGATGTGATTGGGAAACGCACAGTGACTGTTAAGAAAATTGGTACTGAGGACAATCCGGCGGATATGTTTACTAAGGCTCTTATTATTACCAAGTTCAAACATTGTTTGGACTTGGTGGCAGTTGGCAGCACTTGAGGCCCTATGGGGCGTTTGGAGAAGACGGAGCACGGAGCGTTAAGGAGCATTGAGGTGAATTAAATTCAATGTGGAGTTTTATGGTGATCTTGACATAGCGGCTACACTACAAATTAAACCAAGGTGGAGATTGTTAATATTTGGTTTAGATTTGTAGTTATCTAAATTGGAGATAAATCCTAATCTAATTGGGATTATTTTAATTTGGCATATATGGATTATAATTAGGAGGATAATTCTAGTAGAACTCGAATTATACTCTTGTTAGGAGATATGTATTATATATACATGCTACGGCCAAATTAATCGGTGCGACGGAAATTAAGTCTTGCATATTAGAGATCTTGGTTATGCAAGAAGCCGGGCCTATGCCATGCTAATTAATTAAAATTGAGGTTGCTCGTTCTGTGGGAGGAGTCGTGTGCACTAATTAATTAAGTGGCTTGTGATGGTCCGTACGGTGCAGCAACACCATCAGCCAGTGCATGCAATTGGAGCCGTACATCCTTCCTTTTGGTGAGCCGAGCCGGTTTTCTTTCGATTTGCTAATTGCGGCGTTTCTGATCCAATTAAGTATTTGGTTCTTTTGAGAGATCTTCTTGTACTCCGCCTTTTCGATATTAATAAATTATTTGCTCCGTCTTCGCCCGTGGACGTAGGCCGTTGGCCGAACCACGTAAACATCGGTGTGCTCTTTCCGCTTTATCTTTTCTTTTCTTGCATCTAATTATTTTCTAGAATCTATTTTTTCGACGTTCCGATTTTAACAGTATATTTCCTATTCATTCATGACAAATCTCTATATATTAATAAAGTTTCATCCCTCACTTAAGAGCCATACCAAGAGAATACCACATTCTCAAACATAATGACTTCAACCTCCAAATATTCATATCCATGCAACCTCAATATTGCTAATTTCATTTCTCTCAAATTAACTACAACCAATTATTTATGTGGGAAACACAAGTATTATCATTGATTGAGAGTCAAGATTTACTTGGTTTCATCACTGGAGAATCAAAACCACCACATCACGAAGTACCTTCATTCGACGGAAGTAGCAAAATTCAAAATCCAGATTTCACGGTATGGACTCGCACAGATCGTCTAGTGAAAGCTTGGATCATCAAAACTCTCTCCAAAAAGTCCTGGGACTTGTCGTAGGTGTGAAGATTTCAGCATATGTATGGCAAGCTCTTGCAGATGCATTTTCTCAAAATTCGCAGGCTCGTGAATTTGAATTACTCTCAAAACTTCAATATATGAAGAATGGTACGTCTTCCTTATCTGAATATTTATGAGAGTTTAAGTCGATTTGTGATCAATTAAATGATATTGGCAAACCTATCTCTGATCAAAGCAAGATATTTTTACTCTTAAGTGGCCTTGGACCACAGTATGAGTCTTTTGCCACGGCTATGTTAAAACCACCAGTACTATCTTACTCTGACTTAATTCCTTTGCCTCAAAGTCATGAATTAAGAAATAAAGGACACGAAAGTAATCCGACATACCACTCCATGGCCTTCATAAGCCAAAGATATGGAGGTGGCAACAAAAATACAAACAAAAAAAATGCAAGCCAATTTTTCACATCAAAAGAAAAAGGCTTTCATCAATCAAGGCTAGGAACTCAACCTCATCATGAAGGTAACGACACATCAAGCCAACATGCTACACGGCCACAACAAAATAAAACTGAAGCATACATAATTTGTTGTAAATTTTTTTACTAAATTCTTTTTCATAATTCTTATTTTTCATTACTTCCCAGAAATCTTCACTCTAAAAAATATTGAACGATGATTATTCATTGTGTAAAGATAGTTTTATCGAACTTGTTAAGACAAATGCATAAAC
This sequence comes from Aechmea fasciata, assembly GCA_025177825.1. Taxonomy (NCBI): domain Eukaryota; kingdom Viridiplantae; phylum Streptophyta; class Magnoliopsida; order Poales; family Bromeliaceae; genus Aechmea; species Aechmea fasciata. The sequence goes on along the minus strand of CM045932.1, from coordinate 10,523,734 downwards.
GAAAACGAGAATAGCAAATACAAAATAATCAAACCACAAAAAGAAATAAAAGAGAACACACAGATTTACGTGGAAAACCCTTTGTAGGAAAAACTACGGGCGAGGGAGGAGAAAACCTCACTATTAAATGAAAAAGGGAATACAATGTTCAGAGAGTACAACCAACCTCAATTTGTCGCCTCTAGGGAAAAAAATGACAAAGAAAATTCGTAACGAGTTTCGAATCTGATCCATACTGCTACCCACCACAGACAAAGGAAACTCTTAACAGCCTGTCGGCCCGAGCGCTCCGCTACCTACCACATACATTCATTTTTTCTTTACAATTTTATTTTCCAATTTGATCGCACCACGAAACTGTCAGTGAGTCGAAATCCCGAACTGAAGTTTATTATTAATTTCAAGTCACATCTAATAGAACTTTGGTAGCCAAGTTAAATAAATCGATCTACATCCATACAAAACTCAAAAAAATCGAAAGTTAAGTTTTAGACATATACCTTTAGATAGGATGATGTTCTTACTTTATCAAGATCTAAAAGAGTTTTTCACACTCCAACTTAGTTGCCTTGCCTTCCTAGTTATCTGATCAAGTTTTCTCTGATTTTTTCACAGGATCTACTTGCTTCTTTTTTTTTCTTAAGTATCGCAACCACCTTTTCTTGTGTGTTTTGCAGAGGCAAACTTTGAGGTGATTTCTTCATTTGGTTTCACATAAATGTCACCTTCAAGATCTACTACGAGTCTTCTGAGTTTGATGTAGTTATCTCGCACTCTAGTTCCATATAATTCTTTCCAAATTTGCTGTCGTCTAGCTTAGATGTCGTCGAGCACCTTCTGGCTCTGATATGCCGTTGCTTTGCCTAGCTTTGATGTCATCTAACAGTTTTCGGTTCTTTGCAACTCTGATACTACTTGTTAGAAGTATAATTAATCTGCTCTTATGTCAATTCTTGGAAACGTAATTTGCTCTAGCACAATTGTTGGAATTAGTAATACTTTTCTAATAAACAATACTAGCACATTTTGTCCTCATCATCATGCACTGGACTACAAGCGTGACCATACCTATATATAAACACCATGTGAATATCAAACCGACTCAATCTTATATTTCACCTTAATTCTAAAAGATTGACACAATTTTTGTAAACAAACTTCAACATGTGAAATACAATCTATCTAATTTTATCTCTAATTGAGCTTTGAAATAAAACTGTTATTAAGTTAGGATTATGATCGATTTTCATACTTTATGTCACGCCCCGGATTACCACGTTTTTCCGAGCACGCCAACAAACTCGCCCGCCGTATACATAAAAATTTTCTATGTATACGATGGAATAGCTGTACCTGTAAGCAAGTCATAGCTACAACCACAAGTATAGAGCTACTAGAACTAAAACCTATATATATAAAAACATAAAGGGCACTATACATACAAAAGCTGTGACACCCCAATAGTTCCACGTCGGATAGGAATGAGGTTGTCATTGTTTTTATAAGAGACTTAGACACTAATAATAATAACTGGGCTTAAGCATTTTGGGCCAGTGGTTGGGCCCAACGAGTTATTGTTGCTAGTGGGCTGGGTCGTTACATTTGGTGTTAGAGCCGGTTCACTAGCTGGACATGTGTGGCGAGTCTCGGCTGAGCCAGGGTCTAGATATCTATTAACATATAACAGATATCCACTAGTAGATACGTTTCTTAACTGATAAGAAACTTAAGATTCATTCTTATCCTAAACTTATTAGGATAAATATCAATCCACAATTTAAGTGGATCGGATTCAATTAAGACCCGCCAATGTGGACACACCACATGGGTACACTTTCCTCCTCGAAGTTTTTGTTACCACCACTTCATTCCCATCTATTGTGTCCCTTCACCGCTTCGGCTTTGCAATCATTTTGCCGCTTCGATTTTATCCCTATTAATTACAAAATATTATTTAATACTTTTTACCTTTCATGTAAATGTCTATATATTAAGACATCTATTGTCCTTCGCTGTACTTCCACGGTCATCTGGTCCTCTAAGAAGACCTTCAATTCTACTTGGCTGCAACTAGAGATGCAAACGGGGCGAATCTGGGGGCGGGAGTCTCGCCCCGCCTCCCACCCCGACTAGTAAAATCCCGCCCCGCCGCCCGCCCCGAATCCGTAACGGATTAAAAAAATACATCCCATAATCCGTCCCGCTTCATAACCCGATTTCCGCCGGCGCTTCGAATCCGCCCCGCCAACTAATATTTTTTATAAAATTAAAATATTATTAATAATTTATAAAATATAAATTAATAATTTTTAATAATATTATATATTATTATATATATAATTTAACCGTATCAATTATAAAAATAAAAAATATCAATTAAATTCAAAACAAAATTCAAAAATTTTAAATACATTAGAAATTAGAATACCAACTTATTTGCATTTTAAATCTTTTTATAAATACATTTTTTAAAAAAATATTTCTTAAAAATATAAATAATTTTCGGGACAAATTCGGGGCGGGTCAAAATCTCCCGTTTCCTACCCGAATCCGTCTTGAATGGTAAATGTTATTTCGTTTCCTACTCGGAATACGTTTATTTTCTCCGCTCGCATCTAGGGGTGGAAACGAGCCGAGCTCGAGCGAGCTTACCTCAGCTCAAGCTTGGCTTGAAATTAATTTCGAGCCTAAATTTAGGCTCAAGCTCGGCTTGAAATTAATTCGAGCCGAGCTCGAGCGAGCCTAATTTCGAGTCGAGCGAGCTCGAGCCCTAAACGAGCCGCTTGAAATTTTTAACATCGTGCAATCTATAATTTAATTTTTATAAAATATTATCTCAAATTTGATACAAAAAATATCTAATAGTTCAACATATAAAATGAATGCATAAAATAAGATATTATAATATTATAAAAATTAGGAAAAATAATTCTGAGCAAGTGAAAAAGAGAGAGAGAGAGAGAGCAATTAGAGTAGAATTTTTCGATTTAATTTTGTGGGCCCAATAATCTAAATTCTATATAGATATAATTAAAATACATAATATATATTATTTTATATAATTAAAGTATATATTATATATAATTATATATAGAGAGAGTTAAATTTGCTATATTGTTTTGAGTATAGATCCATTTATACTCACCGCTTTTCGATCGTTGGATTTATTCTTTTAACTATTTCAATCCTAGGGGACCACTATCATCCTAATCGCACATCCAACGATCGAAAATTTATAAGTATAAAGAGATCTATACTTATAAGAGTATAGTAGCCCTATACTATATTATAATATTATACATATATTTAAACTACTATATTATATTAATAGTGCAAATGGCTTGCTATTAGGTTTTCGGCCCTTGTATGAAGGGATGGGCGGTCAGGATGATAGTAGTCCCCTAGGGTTCAGTAGGTGGCTAGTTGAATAGTGTGATCTAACAGATGAAATTGGCCAAAGGGGTAGATCTAACGGAAGAAACTAGAGAATACCAAATGCTTGGTACTATCGGTAGTACAGTAGCTGAACTCTCTCTATATAGGTAAATCTAACGATAGAAAACTCGATTGCACAAAATGCTCAGTACTATCAATAGTATAGATAGTATAGTATCCGGAATATATATAGAGAAAGAGTCTGGCTACTATATTATCGATAGTACAAAATGGTTAGTGTTATCGAATTTTGTACCGTTAGATCTAACCCTCTGACCATTTTCACCAATTAGATTATACTATTCAACTAATCTCCCACTCAATTCTAGAAAATCACTATCATCCTAACTACACATCTCATCATCAATGATCAAAATCTAACAAAGAAGTGGTTACTATTAACGATATTGTAGACTATATATATATATTCGAGCTTTCGAGCTTTTCGAGCCTAATTCGAATGAGCCTAGTAATACTCAAGCTCGGCTTGAAATTAATTTCGAGCCGAGATTTAGGCTCAAGCTCAGCTTGGAATTAATTCGAGCCGAGCTCGAGCGAGCCAAATATCGAGCCGAACGCGAGTCGAACACGAGCCGGCTCGCTCGTTTGCCAGCCCTACTCGCATCCCTGTAATCATTCCTCTTCGGCTTCGATGATTCGATCTCCTCCGCCTGGCAGCATACCCTAGCGCGAGCCTCCTCGCACCAGTCGAGGCTCCCGCCCGCTTCCTCCGCGCCAGCCGGGCTACGCCCGCCTACTCTGCATCAGCCGGAGCTTCGCCCGAAGCCTCCATCCTCGCTTCCCGCCGGATCGCAACACCAAGCCTCCCTTCGGCAGAGGGATTGCAGCATAATGGCGGGGGCTCCGGAAGTGCAGAATAGGGCGGGAAGGCCCATCATGCCTTCTGTTCAGGCCAGGGGGCCTCCTCCGACTGCCCGCCCTCGCGTCGAGCCTGTCGACCGTGAGAAGGTGCTCTTTCTGTCTTATTCCTAGTTATTACATACTTGAGTTGTATGTATACGGGCAAAATTTATTACATCGAACCATTAGCAATGCATGTTTTATCCTCCTTTATGTGCATCTCCTCCTTTATGTGAAATTGTGAAGGATTATAGAAAAAAAATTTGTTAAATCAAAAGGTGTTGTTTTCCGGTAATAGATTGCAGGTGTGCAAAATAACTGCAATGTGTGCAAAATCTGATTGCTTGCTCTTTGCTGTGTGTGCAAAATAACTGCAATTGTCATTTTATTTCTCCTGTAGTCAGAAGAAGCCCGGATTAAAGATCAAGAAGAGAGAGCTCAATTGGAGAGGAACATGAGAGAAAGAGATGCAGCTGCAACTCGGAAGGTAAGAAAATAGATTTGTTAGCGACGCTTCCTTCTCACTTTTCCTGAATAGACAATTACTTTAGAATATGGATGCAAAATGGCTGGTTAGAGGATACTATATTCAAGCAAGTGTTGCAATTGTTAAAGTGGTTTGTACTTTGTAGTTAATATTACCTATTTGTTCTACTATATGGCACCATTATTGTTCCTTTCAAGAAAATCGACTTTTCTTACGGAGCACTAAATGTTGTTAGAAGCTAAACATCAGTTCATTATCGAGGTATGCCTTTTTTAGTTGTTAATCCGGTATGTCATCATGGATTGGGCTGGGAATAGGGCACGGACCGATACATTCATTTTGGACTAACAGATATAGACAAAAGAGTAACTACCGTATCATATAGTCATGTACTTTTATGTCTTCAAATGTTTGTTTTTGTTTGCTCTGTTTATCTTCTACTCAAGATCATTAGTAATGTCTCTGGTACCAAAATCAACAGATTTTTTTAATCATATAGCAGGGAATTGAAGAAAGAAATTAAGCATGACTTGGCCATTATATAAATGCCATTGTTGTAACACTAAGGGGCATTTCAATCAAAAGTTTACAGATTTGTCTCGTTGCACAAATTTAATTATTTCAGTAAACTAACAATAATTTGAATTTAAAACTCTCTAAATTTCGATGCCCAATGTGAATATAACATTTGATTTAAATTTAAATTCAAAATGAGATTTTAAATTCACAATTCAAATTCATGGTCAAATAAAACATAGAAAACAAACTTAAAAATAGAAATTAGCTTTTGACTAAAAGTTTAAATGTTAATATGATAAGGGATGTATGGATTCTCGAGAAGAGAGGAGCCGTGGTGATCCTCTCGGACCGCCCGGATCCTACTATCTAAATCCATAATCAAAATTTGAATCCAAATTTTGAATTCCTCTGAACTAACAATTCAAATTCAAGTTCAAAGACAAATTTAAAATTAGAATTAAATTGAAATATTAAAACTATATTTGAATTTAATTTTGAACTGAAGAATTAAATTGAAATATTTAAATTATATTTGAATTTAATTTTGAACTGAAGAATTTAAAACTTAAAATTTGAATCCATTATACAAATTCAAATTTGAAATTATAATTTAATCTAAATTCGAATTTGGATATATGTTTGAATTTAAATAATTATCAGTGCAAAACGAGAGAAGTTCTTTTCTCAATCCCTCCTGGAATCAAAGTTAACCCCCACCTCCATGGTGGGAGCATTTTGGCGGGATTCGGTTTTCCTCGGTATGGGAATCGGAATGCCAAGCCCTCAAACCAAACAGCAGGGAGTGGCTCATTCTGATTCTCATTCCAAGCCTCAAATCCTTCGAACCATCCCTTAATGCATACTATATATTTGCCACTATGGTTTCCTTGTAATTGTATGAGAGTTTGATGTAGTTACATCTTAATGCACACCATATTTGCTATTTTAATTATTACTATTTCTTTCATTTGGCTTTTCTTCTTGGGCTAATTTTTACTATTGTTTCTTTTGGCATTAGTTGGCAGAACCAAAGTTAACGAAGGCGCAGAAAGGTATAGATAACGTCGCTCTCTTAATTACATTATCATTATTATTATTATTATTAAGCGATTCCTTTGACTTTAAGTGATATGTTACAGAGGAGATTATTCGAAGAACTCAAGCATCAGAGAAAAATGATACTTCAGAATTGAGGTTCTTGCGCTCAGAACTCTTTGTTAATCTTATTGTTGTTTAGAAGTTTATGTTTTTTTTTTTTTTTATTTTACTCTGTAAAGACCGGTAGTTCATTTGCTGTCTTCCTTATGGAAGCTTCTACTCCTCTTACTGTTTTGATTTGGACAAAATCACCTTTGGCTATATCTTATTTTTTGTATACTTTATATGGCAGAAAAGTTTCAAGGCAAGTTTATTTGCAAAAGCGGAGAGATCAGAAGCTTTTGGAGATTCGGTATGTTGAAATATACCTTGTAGCTGTCCTTATTTAAGTTTATCCTCCATACAAATCCTGACTGCTTAATCCTAAACTCTGTTTTTTCAATTCAAGGGACGACATTATAGATCATGAGTATATATTTGAGGGCGTGAAGCTGACGGAAGCAGAAGAACGTGAGTATAGGTAACCATTTCTACCTTGTTTCATCTAACTTGCCTTGTTCATGCTACTTTTAGTTATTATTACCAACTTTCTTTATTTTGGAATGGCAACATATTGATGCATGGATTTATCTTGTGGTATGGCCTTACATGTTATAAGAATTTGAATTGAAGTCCTAAAGAGCACGGTAAATTGTATATGCAGGTACAATGCATGAATCTTAACCTATTTTTTTCTCATATGATGAATTGCTATTTTTCTCCTCCTCTAAATCTACCTAGCATTTTTTGCTGTTGTTTCTGTGAGTGCTTCGATCTTCTCTTAGTAGTTTTATAAACCATTTAATATTTTATGGGTGAATGTTGCAATAACCTGTTCACCCTTATAAGTTGGAAGGCTTAGCCAACATAGCTAAGAAATACCAATATATGCTGTTAAAAGAACTTAGGTAACAAAATTTGATCGGCATGCATGTATGGAATGATAAAACTTTTTCTTTTAAGGGAGGCAATTTCCCACTCTGGAATTCAGTACAATAAATTTATTGTGTTGCGTAAGATTCGTTGGCATGTGAATTATTATTGCCTCCAACCCTTTCAGATGACTCCTCCAAATCTAATGTTGGATGTTGTTCCCATGTTTATGAACTTAACCTGTCTATTTATTGTTGTAAGGCTTCTTCCTGGTGTTAACTTTCTAGATGATATGATGTCCTCCATTTCAGCACCATTTCTTGTCACATAACTGGCTGCAGATAAAAATTTGCAAGCTTTAACTGTTTGTAGGCTGATAAATATTTCGACTCTTGAAATGCTGAGGCTTTCACTCATTGCTAGTTGATTTCTGCCTGAACCAAATTATTTCTCTAGCATTAGTTTGCTCACTGATCTGTTAATTTCTATGAGAACATAAGAGGACTGAACTTTTTGCTACGTGAGTTCTGTAATTGTTGTTATAGCATGAGAGTATAGAAGTTGTTATGATTCTGATGAACTCTTTAAGTTCTTGTCCTGTTTACATTTGTGCCGATTGCTTCTTTAGTCCAAGCATGTGAAGCTACTATAGGTTGCCTTACAGAAGAAACTGCACATGTGCATGTTGCTCTGTTTAATTTGGGGAAGAGAAAAATGCATTGATTTGCTTCATAGTTGTGTTAGTCTTTGATTTTCTGTCTTACATTATTTGTACACAAAAATGCATTGATTTGCTTCGTAGTTGTGTTAGTTTTTTATTTCCTGTCGTACGTTATTTGTACGTTATTTGCTTCATAGTTGTGTTAGTTTTTGATTTGCAATATTTTTGCTTACAAGAGACAAAATTATTTTATGCGAATGGTGCTTACTTTATGGGTGAGTAAACAACACCCAACAACATCAGATAAGATATTTATCAGGAGTAGAAGTAGGAACTGCTCCATTTGTGCCATCTATGCATGGTCATGTCCAAATTGGTTATTGATTCCTTAGCTAGAGGAAAGTGTAATTCGTCCTATCGACTCTCATAGAATTGAATATTTAGCTGATTGATGATACATAGAAAACATAGTTTAATTAACTTCGTTAATTATGTAAGAAAAATGGGATTCACAGAAGAACTTCATTTGATTTCTTCAGAGTGTGCAATTTAGATTTTCTCAGACGGAAGTACGGAACATCAAATTGAGCTTTGATTCGTTGATTCACATGATTCATTTTTGGGTCAGTTGTACGATGTGCTGTAATGTCTTAAATGAGTGACAATTTGTTACCGCAAATTGAACAGATTGTTGGGCATCATCCGAATGAAGACTTTGCTGTGAGAGGGAAGGAGCCAAAAGATGAAGTCCAGATTTACACATGGAAGGATGCAACCCTTCGTGAACTCACTGATTTAGTAATGGATTCCCACCGAATATCTTCATCATTTTATTTACTTTTTTGAGTAAAAAAAAAAGAACTGACCCTCTTTATAGGTTAAAGAGGTAGCTCCTGCTGCTAGGAAGAGAGACGCGAAGCTCTCATTTGCTTTTGTGTATCCAGATAAGAATGGACGTTTCGTGGTGAGACCGGTAAGATTTGGCTTTGTATATAGCGAAAAAGAAAATAATTGTAGGTAGTGCTTCTTTGGGAATAGCGTGAAAATAGTGGTTAGTGGTGAATATCCCCACTATACCACCAAGTGCAGCTGGAATTGCTGCTAACACCACCTGGGCTTAGTTAGATATCCGACAGTGACCCTATTTCCTATGAGGACAGAATTCCGTTAGGTGGGAAGGAATTATGATATCCTCATTGGCAAGCCACTATCCCAGCCGAAGTCCCACTCTCTCCAACAAAGAGTGGGGACAAGACTTAGGATCTAAAATATTTAATAATGTTTATCACCGTCCTTGTGCTAGGAATCCCCAAACCAGGCACTATCTTGTAGTGTAGCATTATCTTCCAATGATAATATTTTCTAAATGTTCTGTCAATGTAGCTAACAGCATCACAATCTGCACTAGAGAGATACCCCACTTTTGTTTCTTTAAACAAAATAAAGAGAATCCAAGAGCTCTGGCTTTTACTTGTTAAAATAATTACAATTATCTTTGGTAGCTTTTCTGGGCGAGTTTTATTTAAGCAAACCACTATGAGAAAGTTACTACCTTTATTGAAAAGTGAAATTCCTTTCCAGTTTCTTTGCTACTGTGGGATAGCATTTATATAGCTGTTCCCAAACTAGAACTCTCTTGATGTTACAATTTCCTCAATGTTACTATGAAATAATTAACTTCTTCCGGTGTAGCTTGGTATTGAGTATTGGCGGCATTATAACTCGTAAGAGTCAGAATGTGCAACTAGTCCCTATACCTTTCCCATATTACAACTTAGTCCCCAACACTAGTCCTGTAACTTCTCCACTTGTTCCATTTGCATGCCGGGAATCACAGGACCTCATGATGACTGACTTTATTCTTCTACTTTAATTCAAATTTCCTGTTTTGATTTGACTTGAAGTGGGGTTAAAATGGTCATTTCATATGTAAATATTGAGGTACTAAACACCTCATTCAGGAGAATTATCCATTTTGGACGGTCGAGGATACAACAGCAACATAAGGGAAAATTTGATGAATTAATTTTTTTTTTTAGTTAGAAGATGGAGGACTAAATCACAGATATCCTGATAGTACTGGGAATATCAATACAATTTTTCGTCGTTAGACTCGAGCGGCTCGTTTGTGGCTTTCTATCCTTCATTATGTTTAACCGCTTTTTGTTTCTTGATATTGAAGGTGGGGATGACCTTTTCATACGGAAACGGCAGACTGGACGACGGAAAGACGCTAGCAGAACTCGGCTTTCAGGTGAGCATTAACTCGAAATTTTGATCTACAGTTGCCACCCAAAATTGTTCAGAAAACTTTTGTACTGATTCAGTCTCTTGTGTATCTTGAAGATAGGGGATTACTTGAGTGTTGCTATCCTCTGAAAGGCATTAGTGTTGTGCAGGACTGGAAGACTGCTCTGATAAATGATGTTTTGTGGTTAGCTTTGATGGACTTGTTAAAAAGTTGTAATCTGCTCACCGGTGTCGGTAATCGCACTAACTCTGCCTCTTTGAAGTCATTCTCTGGCTGTCACTTGATGGAATTTCAAATAGATTTGGGTTTGAAGTGCACCTTTGTACTGAATTCTATTGATTTTGTGTGCCTGCTGTATTTTTGAAAGATTTCTGGCCTAAGGTAACAAACTCACTAGAAACTTTTGAGGGGTAAAATGGATTAATTCAAATCCAGCTACTGTCCGTTTAGATGGTCTAGGTCTCCGTCTTCCTAAATCGTTATATAGATGATAGAAATTTTGAATTGATAATCAGAACAGGTAAAATTGATTTAGAGTATTTAAAATATTTAGAAACTAAATTTTATAAATTTTAAAAGTTATTATCTAAGTCAATTGAAGAGTCAAAAAATGAAAAGTTAAAAACGAATAACCTTATTAAAATAGATGTTAGATTTTTTTTTAATTCATAATTAAAATTATCCAATGTTATCTAAATAGTTTGAAGAATTTTATATTAAAAATTTAGATGGTTTGTATTGCTCAATACCGTTAAACAAGAAAATGTCTTACATTGGTCGTAACAAACGGTTGATTTTGCAATTATTTGATCATTACGTAAATAATTTTTAAAATTTATGAAATTTAGTTTCTAGAGACTTTAAATACTTTAGATTAATTTCGATGGTTTCGATAATCGATTCGGAATCCCTATTATTAAAAACAACTTCGGAGAACGAAAGTCTATATCCTCTTAACAAGATAGTAGCTGGACTCAGATTAATTACATCTATTTGACATCAACGGATTCTTTTTGGTTTTTTTTCTTGTTGTTGTTGTTTTGTTTGGTACTACAAAGAATTTACCCTAAGAACTTGTTAGAGTAAATTATTTGTATGTACTTTATATGAGTATAATTATTACTTTGGTGAATAATTATTTGTAAATATTAATGAAAGTTCTAGCAGTATGTTTTTTTGGCCATGCTTTCATACCATTAGAGCAAATCCTAGAGAAACATATGGATCAATTGGTATGCTTCGATCCAACGAAGTAAACCGGTTCAAGCAAAGTTATTGATCATTAAATTCATTAAAGTTATTCATCTTGCGTAGATGCGTCATAAAATTTGATTAAATTCATTAAATTGTCTGCCATATGGGAGAAGGCTACGATCAATGTGCTGATTGCTTTCTGGTTCAAGTAAAGATTTTGGTATCAGAGCCGGTTCACCAGCTGGACATGTGTGGCGAGTCTCGGCTGAGCCACGGTCTGGATGACGGGCTAGCGATACGAGTCTCACATAGCCTGGTGATCTTGGGCTGTGTGTGTGATTGGACTGGCGAGGACGTTAGGGCCTTAACGGGGGGTGTCTGTGACACCCCAATAGTCCCACATCGGATGGGAAAGGGATTGTCATTGGGTTTATAAAGACTTAGACACTAGTAATAATAACTGGACTTAAGCATTTTGGGCCGATGGTTGGGCCCAACAAGTTATTATTGCTAGTGGGCTGGGTGGGTCGTTACATTAACCAGTTCCCGAGTAGGGAACCTTTCAACTGATAGATGTGGATTGTGAATGTAACCTGTGGTGAATGGTGTAAATGTGTATGATGTAAGTTACTTTATTTACTGTACACATTATTGTGGTCTGTACTTGTGCGATGCCGTGCAAATACAGGGGAGATTCTGTCCATGTGAACAGTGGTCTCCCTGTATTTGTGGCAGATCTGACATGTCTTTGGGGGTAATGACCCGGAGCGTGACAAAGATAGAGGGAACTATGTTCGGTTTAAGCAAACAAAGGAAGAATTATTTGGAGGACTTGAGGGGGTTTAGGGTGGCACTCATACTCAACAATTCTGTTCAGTTCAAGCAAAGGAAAAGAAACTGGTGGAGCACACACCCAACAACATTGAAGAGAATGCTACCCTGTGGCAAGATTATGAGCTAAGATCCTGATATATTCTTGCATCACGAGACTACTTTTTTCTCTTTAATTAACCAAATCAATACTCGACAATCCGGTTCGGTTCAACTAAAGGAAAAAACCGGTAGAGCCCACACCCAAAACATTGAAGATTATGCTGCCATGTGGCAAGTTTTTCGAGAAATAATGAATAGTAATAATAATAAATAATAAATAAACAATAGATTTTGGATGTAAATAAGTAGGTGAATTTAACCTTCTCATATAATTGCTTTTTCTATTTGCTGCATCTCCAACTACCTGCTATCTAGGTAAAGCTCAAAATATAACAATTGAATTTTAATTATAAATTCAATTGCAATATCAAGATGTAACTACAACAAATTAAACAAAATTTTTTAGGTTTGCCAATATTTTTTTTTACAATGCAAATTCAAATGCAAACAACAACTCGACATATAGCAACTGAATTTTTAATTATAAATTCAATTACAATATCAAGATGTAACTACAACAAATCAAACAAAATTTTTTAGGTTTGCCCATAATTTTTTTTACAATGAAATTTCAAATACAAACAACCAAATAGCTCCTATAATGTCAACTGTCCTTTTAATTTATTTTTTCGATAAAAAATTCTGGTCTAAAAAAGAGTTTTCATTAATTTAATTATTTGCTTTGATGAAGTTTAACTATGCGAAAAGTAATTCTTGAGCATTATTAGTATTTGCTTTATCATAAATTACTTAATTTGAATATTTCTATGTATTTTGATAAATATTAAATAAATAATTTAAAATATATATAATATTTTACTAGTTTTTATGAAAAGTGAAGAGTAAAAAAAATTAAATTCGCTCCCGTAAAATAAAAAAAGAGAAAAAATATATAATAACACTTATGATACCTAATTATAATGTTTACTCTTAAAATCACACACCATTTGAAATTATAAAAAAATTGCATGCGTAATAAGAATTTTAAAAAATAAATTTTATATTTATCTTCATACATAAGTAATTAGTCGATGAGCATGAGTAAATGAGTACGAAATGGACATCAATTCTAAATTACTAAAAATTACAAAAATGCCCTTACTAACACAAATTCCTATTAACGGGATTCTCGGTCCGTTAACCCGCTACCGACCCAACCCGAGATTAGCAGAAACTTCAGGACACACGAGGGAAGGGGGGGAGAGCAGAAAGCTCTCTATCGGTCGTACGTTTCCTCTCCACTACTGCCGCGACTTGCTACCGCCGCCGAGCTGCCTCATTCTCGGTAATACTACTACTTTCTGTTTTTCATTGTAGGATATTGTAACCACTCGGACGATCTGCAACTACCTTTGATGAGATATCGCTGAGGCCGGTATGGCGAGAGGATGATAGGGCCATTAGATGGTAATTGTGAAGTAAATTATCGCCTAAATGATGAGAGGAGATATAGAGGAGGTTGCAAGGAGGGATTGAGAGGAGAGGAAAAGAGAGAATGAGATATCGCTTGGGAGATAAGGCTAGACGTCTTCGTGACCAAACGTCATTATTTCTTTTAAGAAATAAACTTAGATAAAATGTGAATCAACTGTGATTCAGACTAACTCGTTCGTGTACCAACCACCAAGCCCTTCTACTGCCTTGCGACTACGGGACGGTCAAGGACAGTCGATAAGCCAATACTAATTTCATTCATATCATGTTCGTATTACATACTTCTATTTATACTATTTTGGATACATACTAGAATGGAAAATAGCTAAACTCTGGGGGGCTAAACGACAAAAAGATTCAACAGGAATGAGGCCGGTTGGACTGCTTCCTGTCGGTATTTGGGCCTCGTCCTCGGCCTTCCTGGTCCAGATTGCAGCTCTCGGGCAAACGGGCGCCGGATCCTCCCTTCTTCGCATCATCCGCAACCCGCACTGCAAAAAATCTTGCATTTAAGAACACTTTAAATGATATTTAGCGACGCTTTAAAGCGTCGGCAAAAATAATTCCGACACTTGTAAAATCGTCGTGTAAAGAGTCGTTAAATAAACATGTCGGGATAAATATACCGACGTTTTAATATAGCGTCGAAAAATTTATATAAATGTTTCATAAAAATATGTTTATTAGCGACTTAATCATAGTGTCGGCAACTGCTAAATATTAAAGACGCTAGAAGAAAGCGTCGTTTAAAAAGCGTCGTCTAAAATATATTTTATTATAGTGCCGGAGGGTAATGGGCTCGCCATTTTGCCCCCCACCCGCACATGTGATTCGCCCGACCCGCTCGTAAGCGGTAATGGGCTCGGTTCCTTCCTTTTCCGCACCACCCGCAATCCGGCGGGTCTTGGATCCGCCATTTCCCTCCGACCCGAGTCGCGGACTGCCCGGCGCCCGCATCCACCAGATAGAAGTATTACACTTCCTAGCTCTTCGGCTTCGATGATTCGATCTCCTCCGCCTGGCAGCATACCCTAGCGCGAGCCTCCCCGCACCAGTCGAGGCTCCCGCCCGCTTCCTCCGCGCCAGCCGGGCTACGCCCGCCTACTCTGCAGCAGAATGGCGGGGGCTCCGGAAGTGCAGAATAGGGCGGGAAGGCCCATCATGCCTTCTGTTCAGGCCAGGGGGCCTCCTCCGACTGCCCGCCCTCGCGTCGAGCCTGTCGACCGTGAGAAGGTGCTCTTTCTGTCTTATTCCTAGTTATTACATTGAACTATTAACAATGCATGTTTTATCCTGTATGTGCATCTCCTCCTTTATGTGAAATTGTGAAGGATTATAGAAAAAAAATTTGTTAAATCAAATAATTTGGGGTTTCGTCAAATTCATTGATGATTTCATTAAATTTAACAATTTTAATCATTTTTTAGCAATTGAAGTTGAAATGCTTAATGATTGATAGCTAATATATAACTATAAATTTGTTAAAATAATTCCAACTAAAGTAAATAGATTAATTCAGTTTGAAGAAATCAAAAGTTAGGGGGGTCTCTATAAAAAAAAAATTGAAGTTGAGATGGCCTATAGTTAAGGTGGTCTCCATACATTTTAACCTAAATTCTAAGGAATGGATCATAAAAAAAAAAAATTTGATGATACCGTGAAGATTACATGATTTATTTTTCCTTGAGGCAAAGTAATTTTTAAGAACCCAAAGTGTTAATTTCGCAAGTGTCTATGTGACTGAGCACTGCATGCATGGCTGAAACTTAACAATGCATTGGATTTTTTCTTTTTTTGGAAATGTGATGTTAAAGGATGTGCACAACGTACTATAGCTTAATAGCGATGATGCTTGTGACTAAAGAAGATTTTACAGTATGACGACGGCCTAATTGAACTTACTAAATTTGAAGTTCTTGATGATAATTTTTTTCTTACTTGTGTTTATGTCAGTTTAATTAACATATGTTGATGTTAGGGCATGCTCCATCTTTTCCTTCGTTCTCCTTTTCAAGTGCATCATTCAAATATTGGGCTAATTTTTCTTTTTAATTTTGAATTTGCAGACTTGCCCTCTCTTGCTTCGAGTTTTTACAAAGGTAGGCATGAAAACCTCCTCAATATCTCATTAGTCATTGGAATTCACTTGTTACCAATATTATGTTCTCAGGAATAATTTAATCAGCTCTGTTACATGGGCACAAATACTCTACTTGCCTCATGCTCTATAATGGATCATTGGGGCTCTGTTGAGTAATCAAAGTTTAAGTTTATCATCATAAAGTTTGATGGTATTCTTTCTTCAGTTTTTAAAGTTCATAATTTGCAGTCTCTGTAGCATTCAAATGCATAGTTGCTATTATGGTATTATGTGACATTCTAGTATATTGCTGAGAACAGGTACAAAAATAAAAGTTCGATAGAAAGGCATTTGTATCTATCTTGTCTTCCACAAGAAGAAAACATATACCGCTGATGTAATTTTCATTTTTATTTATGCCATGTTAGCATTCCTGTGGATCCCGTCCACCTATGCTTTCTTTTTACTTCTTTTTGCCAAGTTGGCCAGTCGATGCACTAGCTAATACATGTAGGCTCCTGTTTATTATGTTTACTAGGTTTAGATTTCTATGATCAATTGGATTTGATTGCCTGCAAATGTTATAGTCCGTGGATTCAACTTAAAGTGTTTAAAACCATTAGACTTTAGTCAAAGAACTTACATTGGTTTGTGGACTGATGTATTGAACATGGAACTTTTTTTGTTTCTAATTTCTTGGTTACCATCTTCTATGTATGGTTTAGTTTTGTTTTCACATCATTATCTTAATTCGAGCACTCTGCTTGCCCCATACAAAAGGCTTAGAAGAATGGCAACTGAACGATAAGATAACATAGAACACTCCTACAACTGGCAATTGCCTACTAAAAATTGAATTCATTCTTTGTTATAATATCATTCTTTATTAGCATTAAAATCCAAATCACTTTATTAAGCAATATGATGTATGAAATGTTGATTAAAAATGCATGGAGATCCCCTATACTATATCCGATTCTAAAGTTTCCCTCGCAACTCTTATTTGTTTGATTTACAGCCCCTGTACCATTAATTACTCGTAATAAACCCTTCTGTCAATAAAAAAAAATTGGGGATTTCCATTGTGCCTCAATAATTGACATAAGGTAAGGAGGTCGTTGTGACCACCTCCAAGATTGTGTTGCTGCCAAGGGCCAAAAGAAGGAGCTTGACCTTTGTTTGTATCTATTGCCCATCATCATTTTTGGAGGTGGGTCATCCATTTTCCATTGTTGCTGCTGTTACCCTAGGTCTTGGCCGCTTCTCTACGTTTCGCGGCTCTCATTTAATCAACAACAGTAAAGAAAATGAAAATCCCCAATTCGTTAGTGATGGAGGCGTCTAATTAAGAAAATTTGGTAGTACAAGGGATGTAAATTACAATAATGAAAGTTGAGGGGGCAATTTCAAAATTGGCTATAGTACAGGGGTCTTTATACATTTTTACCTTTTATTTCTGTGTCTGAAATTAATTAATCACAAGGTAATTTAGTTCACCAAGTCGAAACCCACGAATTGAATAGAAATTTTATATTGTAGTATATGTTGGAAGGCTTAGCCAACATAGCTAAGAAATACCTATATATGCTGTTAAAAGAACTTAGGTAACAAAATTTGATCGACATGCATGTATGGAATGATAAAACCTTTTCTTTTAAGGGAGGCAATTTCCCACTCTGCAATTCAGTGCAATAAATTTATTGTGTTGCTTAAGATTCGTTGGCATGTGAATTATTATTGCCTCCAACCCTTTCAGATGACTCCTCCAAATCTAATGTTGGATGTTGTTCCCATGTTTATGCGCTTAACCTGTCTATTTATTGTTGTAAGGCTTCTTCCTGGTGTTAACTTTTCTAGATGATATGATGTCCTTCATTTCAGCACCATTTTTGGTCACATAACTGGCTGCAGATAAAAATTTGCAACCTTTAACTGTTTCTAGGCTGATAAATATTCTGACTCTTGAAGTGCTGAGGTTTTCACTCAATGCTAGTTGATTTCTGCCTGAACCAAATTATTTCTCTAGCATTAGTTTGCTCACTGATCTGTTAATTGCTATGAGAACATAAGAGGATGGAACTTTTTGTTTCTGATGAACTCTACGCGAGTTCTGCTGTAATAGCATAAGAATATAGAAGTTGTTATGATTCTGTTGAACTCGTTAAGTTCTTGTCCTGTTTACGTTTGTGCCGATTGCTTCTTTAGTCCAAGCATGTGCAGCTACTATTGGTTGCCTTACAGAAGAAACTGCACATGTGCATTTTGCTCTGTTTAATGTGGGGAAGAGAAAAATGCATTGATTTGCTTCATAGTTTTGTTAGTCTTTGATTTTCTGTCGTACGTTATTTGTACACAAAAATGCATTGATTTGCTTCATAGTTGTGTTAGTTTTTGATTTTCTGTCGTACGTTATTTGCTTCATAGTTGTGTTAGTTTTTTATTTGCAATCCATGGATTAATCTGAATATTGTTCTTTTATTTTTGCTTATAAGAGACAAAATTATTTTATGCGAATGGTGCTTACTTTATGGGTGAATAAACAACACCCAACAACATCAGATAAGATATTTATCAGTAGTAGAAGTAGGAACTGCTCCATTTGTGCCATCTATGCATGGTCATGTCCAGATTGGTTATTGATTGTTAGAGGAAAGTGTAATTGGTCCTGTCAACTCTCATAGAATTGAATATTTAGCTGATTGACGGTACACAGAAAACATAGTTTAATTAACTTCGTTAATTATGTAAGAAAAATGGGAGTCACAGAATAACTTCATTTGATTTCCTCAGAGCGTCGGAGTGAACATCAAATTGAGCTTTGATTTGTTGATTCACATGATTCATTTTTTAGTCAGTTGTACGATGTGCTGTAATGTCTTAAATGAGTGACAATATGTTACTGCAAATTAAACAGATTGGTGGGCACCATCCGAATGAAGACTTTGCTGTCAGAGGGAAGGAGCCAAAAGATGAAGTCCAGATTTACACATGGAAGGATGCGACTCTTCGTGAGCTCACTGATTTAGTAATGGATTCCCACTGACTATCTTCATCATTTTATTTACTTTTTTGAGTAGAAAAATAAGAAAAAAAAAAAAAAAAAGAACTGACCCTTTTTATAGGTTAAAGAGGTAGCTCCTGCTGCTAGGAAGAGAGATGCGAAGCTCTCATTTGCTTTTGTGTATCCGGATAAGAACGGACGTTTCGTGGTGAGACCGGTAAGATTTGGCTTCATATATAGCAAAAAAGAAAATAATTATAGGTAGTGCTTCTTTGGGAATAGCGTGAAAATGGTGGTTAGTGGTGAACATCCCCACTATCCCACCAAGCGCAGCTGGAATTGCTGCTAACACCACCTGGGATTAGTCAGACCTGACAGTGACCCTATTTCCTATGAGGACAGAATTTCGTTAGGTGGGATGGAATTATGATATTCTCACTGGCAAGCCACTATCCCAGCTGAAGTCCCACTCTCTCCAACAAAGAGTGGGGACAAGACTTAGGATCTAAAATATTTAATAATGTTTATCACCGTCCTTGTGCTAGGAATCCCCGAGCCAGGCACTACCTTATAGTGTAGCATTATCTTCCAATGATAATATTTTCTAAATGTTCTGCTGTCAACGTAGCTAACAGCATCACAATCTGCACTAGAGAGATACCCCACTTTTGTTTCTTTGAACAAAATAAAGAGAATCCAAGAGCTCTGGCTTTTACTTGTTAAAATAATTACAATTATCTTTGGTAGCTTTTCTAGGCGAGTTTTATTTAAGCAAACCACTATGAGAAAGTTACTACCTTTATTGAAAAGTGAAATTCCTTTGCAGTTTCTTTGCTACTGTGGGATAGCATATATATAGCTGTTCCCAAACTAGAACTCTCTTGATGTTACAATTTCCTCGATGTTACTAAGAAATAATTAACTTCTTCCGGTGTAGCTTGGTATTGAGTATTGGCGGCATTGTAACTCGTAAGAGTTAAAATGTGCAAATAGTCCCTATACCTTTCCCACATGACAATTTAGTACCCAACACTAGTCCTCTAACTTCTCCACTTGTTCCATTTGCATGCCGGGAATCACATGACCTGATGATGACTGACATTTTTCTTCTACTTTAATTCAAATTTCCTGTTTTGATTTGACTTGAAGCAGGGTTAAAATGGTCATTTCACATGTAAATATTGAGGTACTAAACACCTCATTCAGGAGAATTATCCATTTTGGACGGTCGAGGATACAACAGCAACATAAGGGAAAAATTGATGAATTATTTTTTTTTTAGTTAAAAGATGGAGGACTAAATCACAGATATCCTGATAGTACTGGGAATATCAATACAATTTTTCGTCGTTAGACTCGAGCGGCTCGTTTGTGGCTTTCTGTCGTTCGTTATGTTTAGAATAAAACTTTTTAACCGTTTTTTGTTTCTTGATATCGAAGGTGGGGATGACCTTTTCATACGGAAACGGCAGACTGGACGACGGAAAGACGCTAGCAGAACTCGGCTTTCAGGTGAGCATTAACTCGAAATTTTGATCTACAGTTGCCACCCAAAATTGTTCAGAAAACTTTTGTACTGATTCAGTCTCTTGTGTATCTTGCAGATAGGGGATTACTTGAGTGTTGCTATCCTCTGAAAGGCATTAGTGTTGTGGAGGACTGGAAGACTGCTCTGATAAATGATGTTTTGTGGTTAGCTAGATTGACTTGTTAAAAAGTTGTAATCTGATTACCGGTGTCGGTAATCGCACTAACTCTGCCTCTTTGAAGTCATTCTCTGGTTGTCACTTGATGGAATTTCAAATAGATTTGGGTTTGAAGTGCATCTTTGTACTGAATTCTATTGATTTTGTGTGCCTGCTGTATTTTTAAAAATTTCTGGCATAGGTATTTGAACTACCTAAAATATCTCGGACCTAAGGTAACAAACTCACTAAACACACTTTTGAGGGGTAAAATGGATTAATTAGGATCCAGCCACTATCTTTTTAGATGGTTGAGGTCTTCGTCTTCCTAAGTTGTTATAGACGATAGAAATTTCGAACCGATATTTAGAACCATTAAAATTGATTTAGAGTATTTAAAATGTTTAGAAATGAAATTTTATAAAGTTTGTAAATCATTATCATGTATATCGAAAAGTCAAAAAACAAAAAAGTTAAAAACAAATAGCCTTGTGAAAATAGATGTTAGATTTTTTTAATTTATGATCAAAATTATCAAACGTTATTTAAATAGTGTGAAGAATTTTTTATAAAAAATTCAACCGGTTTGAATTGCACTACACTATTAAACAAGCAAACGGTTTATATAAGGAATAAAAAGGGAATTTACCTTAAGAACTTGTTAGAGTAAATTATTTGTATGTACTTTATATTATTATGATTATTACTTTGGTGAATAATTATTTGTAAATAATAATAAAAGTCCTTGCAGGAAGTTTTTTTGGCCATGCTTTCATAGTATTAGAGCAAATCCTCCAGAGATGAGGAGGTTTACTGTATAGCAGCTACACCATATTATTTATAATCAGTCAATTACATCTAATTTTTTTAAAACAAGTATAATAAAAATATTTTTTAAAAAATTATGATGAAATAGATGAATTTCAGAAGAGCAATTTGATTGATTGAAAATATCACATCAGTAATGTGATCGCTGCATGTTACAATTTTTTTTTTTTTTTTTAAGAAGATATAACCATCAAACCCCTATCATTGTGGTCATTGGATTGTGACATGGCTGTTGTTGTATATTGTTTCTAAATACTAGTGAAAATTCTAATGGGGTATTTTTCATGCCCTTCTTTTAAAACTTAATAATGAATTAGGACTGCAGATGACATGAAGTGTGGGAGTTGTAAAAATTGAAAGGCTGAAACCTCAATGCAACTTATCCCTCCCCAAAATTGATCAAGAAATTCACATATCCCAAATAAAATATATGCCTTGGAGTCTATTTGGTTCATGTCATGTAGCATTACTGATTACCTTGGCATGATTAGTTTGTGTTATATAGTGTCACTGGTTATCTCAGCATGATTAGTAATATGACCTTTGTTATTCAGATTAAAGGTGATTCCTGCGGATTCAAGAGACCAAATCATGGTCTAGCACTTTATTCTCCATAGGATTTAACTCTCACACTTTTGGCTCTTGTGGGTCCAAGAGGTAACTTGCTGTGGGGACTAGGGGTGGAAACGAGCCGAGCTCGAGCGAGCTTACCTCAGCTCAAGCTTGGCTTGAAATTAATTTCGAGCCTAAATGTAGGCTCAAGCTCGGCTTGTAATTAATTCGCGCCGAGATCGAGCGAGCCTAGCTTCGAGTCGAGCTGAGCTCGAGCCCTAAACGAGCCGCTTGAAATTTTTAACATCGTGCAATCTATAATTTAATTTTTATAAAACATTATCTCAAATTTGATACAAAAAATATCTAATAGTTCAACATATAAAATGAATGCATAAAATAAGATATTATAATATTATAAAAATTAGGAAAAATAATTCTGCGAGCAAGTGACAGAGAGAGAGAGAGAGCAATTAGAGTAGAATTTTACTGATTTAATTTTGTGGGCCCAATAATCTAAATTCTATATAGATATAATTAAAATACATAATATATATTATTTTATATAATTAAAGTATATATTATATATAATTATATAGAGAGAGAGTTCGGCTGCTATATTGTTTTGAGTATAGATCCATTTATACTCATCAGTTTTCGATCGTTGGATTTATTCTTTTAACTATTATTCTTTTAACTATTTCAATCCTAGGGGACCACTATCATTCTAATCGCACATCCAACGACTGAAAATTTATAAGTATAAAAAGATCTATACTTATAAGAGTATAGTAGCCCTATACTATATTATAATATTATACATATATTTAAACTACTATATTATATTAATAGTGCAAATGGCTTGCTATTAGGTTTTCGGCCCTTGTATGAAGGGATGGGCGGTCAGGATGATACTAGCCCCCTAGGGTTCAGTAGGTGGCTAGTTGAATAGTGTGATCTAACAGATGAAATTGGCCAAGGGGTAGATCTAACGAAAGAAACTCGAGAATACCAAATGCTGCATACTATCTAGTATAGTAGCCGAACTCTATATATAGGTAAATCTAACGATAGAAAACTCGATTGCACAAAATGCTCGATTATCAATAGTATAGATAGTTTAATATATAGAGAGAGAGAGAGTCTGGCTACTATATTATCGATAGTACAAAATGCTTAGTGTTATCGAATTTTGTACCGTTAGATCTAACCCTCTGACCATTTTCACCCATTAGATTATACTATTCAACTAATCTCCCACTCAATTCTAGAGAATCACTATCATCCTAACTACACATCTCATCATCCAATGACTGAAAATCTAACAGCAAGTGGTTGGTACTATTAATGATATTGTAGACTATATATA
Source organism: Aechmea fasciata (assembly GCA_025177825.1). Classification (NCBI taxonomy): domain Eukaryota; kingdom Viridiplantae; phylum Streptophyta; class Magnoliopsida; order Poales; family Bromeliaceae; genus Aechmea; species Aechmea fasciata. The sequence goes on along the minus strand of CM045932.1, from coordinate 10,500,434 downwards.
TATATTCGAGCTTTCGAGCTTTTCGAGCCTAATTCGAACGAGCCTAGTAATCAAGCTCGGCTTGAAATTAATTTCGAGCCGAGATTTAGGCTCAAGCTCGGCTTGGAATTAATTCGAGCCGAGCTCGAGCGAGCCCAATATCGAGCCGAACGCGAGTCGAACACGAGCCGGCTCGCTCGTTTGCCAGCCCTAGTGGGGACAAACGGTATTTGTATTTGGGACAACATGCATTTCCACTTTTTAATTATAAGAATAGACATTCAAAATTTGTATTTGTAAATTAAATCTAAGCGATAAATAATTTATTGGTAAATCATTTTCCGTTTTCAGCAAACTCATATATTTTCTATATCCACACTCCAAAAAATATAAAAAATAATTTCATTACTTTGAAAAAAGTGACAAACGATTTACCGTATTTAAAAAAAGCAATAATTCATTCACCGCAAATATCTAATTTTTGTAAACTAATTTTTTTAAAAGACAAGTTTTATTAAGTCTATTAATAATAAAAAAAAGTTCTTTTAGTCTCAAACCTCAAAATTATTATTCGTTGCAATTTCTAATTCAAACTTTTTAGATTGCTGCAATCAAGTCTTATAGCTGAATAATAATGTGTCGCTGATATGAGTTGATGTAGTATTTCTGTTCTTTTTACGTCGGTCATTACAATTCAACCACATCACTGGTATATTAATAAGACATCACTATTTAATTTACCAAATTGTATTTAGTTTACTAAATTGTACTGAAATTGCAATGTACAGTTTGATTGCAAGAACCAAAAAAATTTGATCCAAAATTATAATAAATTAAAATTTTAAGTACACACGTGCCACGCACTTATGCGAAATTTGATTGCAAGAATCTAAAAAATTTGATCCAAAAATTATAATAAATTAAAATTTAAGTACCGAAGTGTCACACCACAGTTTGAGGGCTTTTTTTGCATTTAGCCCCCTGATAAATTTTTATTTTAAAAATAGCTCTGTCAAAATTTAATTTGCAAGCCACGCCGCGCCACACGTTAGTTACGCAGCAGAGCGATGTATTAAGTTAAACACGGTGAACCATTCACTGTGTCTAAACACGGTGAATGGTTTACCGTGTTTAGTACGTGTTTCCTAATTGTATTCCTTTTCTTCCCTTTTTAAAAATTTGAATCCGAGAATTAAATTAAAACCCAAACCCGAATCCGAACCCGACGGATTTTAAAAATTCATGCCCATATTCATATCCGACAAAAAACTCGAAACCCCCACCTAAACCCAGCGAATTTTAAAAATCTATACCGTTTGATGAAGATCTAAGGAATAAAAATTATTAAATATTTTATATATTGTATAAATAAATAAAAATAAATTATATATAGATAATTTATTCGGGTTTCCCAGCGGGTTCGAATTAAAAAAAAAAAAGGAAGAAAGGGAATACAATTAGGAAACACGTATGAAACACGGTGAACCATTTACCGTGTTTGAACACGGTGAATGGTTCACCGTGTTCAACTTAATACACTGCTTCCAGCCCTGCCCGCGTGGCGCTGACACGCCTGCGTGGCAGGCTCAAGGCCATTTTTGTAAATTAAATTTTGACATGGTTATTTTTAAAATAAAAATTTGTCAGGGAGCTAAATACAAAAAAAGCCCACAGTTTGAGGACCAAAAATGCAATTTAGCCCATAATAAAAATTGGCTAAATTACAGAAAATTTCCTGTCAAAATTTGATTTTTCACTTCCGCTCCTATAATTTAAAAATCTACACTTTGCCCCTTATAAAATAAAAAATATTCACAGGGGGATACGTTGTGTAAAATGACCATTTTGCCCTCACCATTTTCGTCTCCTCCATCATCTTCCTCGACCCCTGCCTCGTTCGGCCGCGATTCACATCTCCATTGGTCCCGATTTCTCTCCATTGTCTTCTCCACCTTTCCTTTTCTTGCACCCTCGCCGCCCCTCGATTTCAGTGACAGTAAGGAGAAAATCGAGGTGGGCGTTGATGGAAAGATAGGCAACGACACGAGGGCAAAAGCAAGGCAGCAGAGGAGGGCGAAGGGGATGTGGGCGAGGGCAAGGCAATGAAGGACGGCGAGGCGGTGAGGTGGCGGCGAGCCGGATGGAGGCAAAGCAACAAGGAAGAGGACGAAGAAATATTTTTGGTATAAAAAAATATTTTGTAACAAAATCCCGACGTAACTCTAATGGTAGGGGATGAAACATTTTTTATTTTACAAGGAAGCAAAGTATAGATTTTTAAATGACAGGAAAGAAAAATAAAAAATCGGGTTTTGAGAGGGGAGTTTTATGTAATTTAGCCATAAAAATTTGTCCCATAAATAGCAAAACACTTGCAGATCGAACTACTAATTTATGTGCACAGCACGCACCCTTAACAAGGACCAGACCATTGAGGGAAAAGAAACGAAATTAAATTATTTACTTTATATTCCAAATAGCATACTACATCTCATAAAGGTTTTAACAACAGGGCTCAGAGAAAGTAAAATTCTTTCAATGAGGGAAACAAAGGACGATCTCTACCAATAACAAGAACTCGTTTCATCAGCTTCGCATTGATTTCCAACCCAGAGGATCAAAACTTAATCTTGCGCGGAGGCCGCCGTTTAGTCAGAGTTGCCAGAGTTATTCAGTCAGCTTGCAGCCGCGAATGTAAGGGTGATCATACTTGATGTACTTGGTCCAGTACGACCGGTACTTGGTCATCGCCAGATCTAACCAAGGCTTCATGTTCCCGTTATAGTGGATCACAGCGGCATTCTCTATCTCCGAGCGGTCAATGCTAGGACTGTAACCCAAGCCGAGCACATGCCACGATTTGTCGAGCGGGTGAGTCAACTTATAAAATGTTAGTAGGCCCGGCGGAAGTGTTCCCAGTTTCCAGAGAACCCGGTCTTCATTCTGGCAGAAAAAGAGGTTAACATTGTAAGCGAAGATGATTGCAAGAATTTGCATGTAGGGATTAGAAATTGTAAGTGCTGGATTAGAGACTACCAAGTTTAATAGAGAAATGATAAATCGATGGTTTAATCAACCACTAGAGGGGAGGAAAAATGCCTATCGCATGATTTCAGGCATCGACAGTTCAAAAACATCGCTTCAACAAAATGGCAATAATCATGAAAACCCATAACAGAACTCTTGTAGGGATTTCAGGTAAATCAAAAGAACGAGCCGATAAGGAAAAGCTGAAGTCCATGTTAAACGCTTCACGAGCCAAAAGTTTGTCAGAAGATATGATAGATCACATATATGGTTTTTTTTTCTAAACTAAATATAGAAAACCATGCATAAGATGCGAAGAGCAAAATGAGCATTAATCTCACAGGAATTTACCATGTTCTGCCACCTGTGATAAATCCCAGTAATATCCTTCTTCTTCCACGCCTTCAAATCGAACATATTCATTCCATAGGCCCAACCGCATGCATTAGGATCAAAGTTTTGAGCGATGTGCGGGTTTGAGAAATTGAGATATTTGTCAAAGCGGTGGAAACTCTCGCCACATGTCTCCACGGCTCCGTTGACATTTCCATTGAGATTAACAGTCCACAATGCTGTTAAATCCTTCTGGACAACTATGTCATCGTCGAGGAACAGGATTTTGTCTAACTTGGGATAAACCTGTGGGAGATAGAACCTTAAATGGTTCAGCATGGAAAGATATTTAGGGTTTCTGTACTTAAGGTTGGATGAACCGGCAGACAGAGTTGAGCGGTGATCAGATGTAAAATAATATTCTTTCATAGCAGCAGACTCGAGTTGTCGCAGAACCGGACAGTAGGAAGAATTCAACCATTTGAAATCATCTACATTTTCGACATGAATCGTCGCCTTCCCAGGTGGGTTCAAGAGGAACCACATGTTCATGGCTCCAAAGTTCAATTTATCAGTGACGAGATGGAATACATGCTTCTCTGGCTCCTGCAATTGCAAGTTACAAATTTACAAAACTATTATGGTTCATAATGAAGACAAATAGGATATTTGCCTATATATCCCTGCAGAATTATCTTTCTACATATATACTCTCTTGCATAATCTGAATTTTCATATATGATGTTCAAAAACGTAATTTATTACATATACACCCTCTTAAATTATAGGGTAAACTTCAAATCGTCCCCCTATAGTTTAGCTTATTTTCACTTTGCCACTCTGGTAAAAGCGAAAATGAGCTAAACCACAAGGAGGTAAAGTAAACTTTTTTGAACCATAGGGTCGCAAAGTGAAAATGAGCTAAACCACAAAAGAACAATTTGAAATATACCCTAATTTCTATTAATTAAAAAAAAAAACTTTTCCATGTGAAAATGGATGACTTCACAACATGAAAAATGGCTGATTTTGTAAGAAAATCCACTTTCTAAACATAAATGTAGAATTTCAGATATTAGAAGGAAATGTACAAAACACATATTTTGCAGTGACATGTGCGTAGAAATCCTAAGATATACATTTACCATGGCATTCATGATGGTTGAGTTGACAACAACTGATGCAGCCAAGACATTATCAGAGAAGAGTGCATAATGGTAAAGGTTCGGATTTTCCAAATTCTCACTCCTCGGAAACTTCCTTTGCTCAGGAGGGAGGAGGTAGTAGTCTATTGTTAACCGCATAGATAAGCAGTGGATCCCATTGGGTATAGTCTTCGCAGCCAATTGGCTCAAGAAAGTGCTCTGTTTCTTCAAGCTTCTAACTTGTTCATCTGCTGACTGAAGCATTCCTCGCAGTCTTTGGGTTATTACCTTGCAATCATACAGCTCTTGACGTGCTTTAGACAAAACTTGGCCCATCGCTTTGGTTTTATCAGGGGAGCTGCAGATTAGAATGCTAAAATTCAATAAAGAAAAAAAGGATGCAGTAGCAGTAAGTTCCTATTTGTACTTCTAGAACAGTCTTTCCAACTCTAAAAAACAGCAGCCAGATCTTCAGCAAACAGAATGTTGAACTTTTTCAAGTAGGAATCCAAAAAAAGCTTTTAAGTCTAAAAAGTAGAAACTTCAATTTAAAGCTTCTCCTTCTGTTGCATAGGTTGGGGAAAAAGCTATTTAGTGATTCTTCAAACTGTTCTACTCGAACAACAGTTTTGCAAAAGATTCATCAGAGGCCAACGGGCATCGACTGTTATGTCAATAGAGCAAAGGAGATGATTGCCTGTGATGTAAGTCAGAATCGGCATTAGCCTCCCCGACTGCACGCTGGCTTTCCTTGATACGATTCAGCAATTCTTGATAAAGATCAAGCTTGTTCTTTGACTTGGCAATAACAGAAAAGACCCTCGCCATGATAATTTGGTCTCGCATAAATCTAACTTTTACGTCTGTGTTCTCATTCTCATTGTCTCGTCTCCATATGCTATATTTTCCTAGGACAGCTGAATCTACTGCTTTTGATCGCTCGATGGCGGCATTCTCAAGTTTGACCAATGCCTCCTCATCCTGCTGAACCAACTCCATCGCCCTCTTTTCTTGCCTTAACTCTCTCGGCTTCTACAACAAAAAACAATATCATAAATAACAAAAATCAAAGAAAACAGATAATTTTCCAGATAAGGATAAAATAGCTAGGCATCAAAGCATTCAATAGTAGAGGTCAAAGCAATTGTAGGTCAGGTAGCTTCTTTATCCAGATTAAAAGGATACATTAGAAATCCAAGAATTTTAACAGCAATAAAAATGTTTTGACTGCAAAATGGAATAACTGCATAAAATTCTTACTCTCATTGCCGAATGATGGGAAAGAAGGAAACGAGAAACCCTGCGAAATACTTTTGTTGGTGTGTCAGTAAGCAGATTCCCATCTGCACAGCAAAAATTATTCACTTATTTGCTAATTAATTACACTTCGAAGAGATGTGCTAGAAACCCAAGTCTTTTACCTGCCCCATCAGCCTCCTTCTCTGTTGCTGCTAATTCACCACCAATTGGATTTTCTGATTTGAACTGGATACTATTCCAATCAGCACTTGAACCTGTCTGAAGTGGCTTCAAAAAGTTAAAGAAGATTAAGAGGCACATTTTTAACATTGTATGCCATGAAAATAGAAATTTATGCATATAAAGTACAAAAAATACGTGTTTTAATGATGTAATGTCCTGTTCAGTATCATTCAGGCCACTGGTTTTCCATGATGATGAGGCATGGTGTCTTCCCAAAATATCAAGACTCCACAGATCCAATTGAGATCGACTAACAGATATAGAGTCAGTCACCTGCCAAGAGGATTTCACAGGCAAAAACATGTAAATATTATTGACAATACCCACAAAGGTTGTCAAAAATCAATTCCCCAATTGAGTGTCAACAACATTTAGCAGGATAGCATCATAACAAATTGCACAAGAAAGAGAAAGGCCAGAAAATGAAGGGAAATGAGCAAGGATCACGAAAGTAAACAATGATATACCAATGGTGGATATATAGAAAGTAGTTATGAGATAAATTAGAATAAAAAATGATCAGAAGAAATGGAAACCAAACACAACTACAAAGAGACTTATTGTTTGGACTACGAATGACCAGGAGAATCGGGATACAAAAGCACAAAGGGAGTTCTTGCTTGGACTAGGAAATACAGAGAGAGATGAAGGACAAAAAGCATGAGTACTACGTCAGCACCTCAACTCAGGTAACCTTGCCTGCAGAGATCGGGCATTCAGTAACTGCTTTGGTAGGGTCAATCGACCAGAACTATCCTACTGTTTATCAAACTAGTAGTTCAATCTTGGGTTAAGGAAAATACTAGGAAATTTTTGGTTTTGGACAATGGAAAACTGTTTACTAAGGGCCCGTTCTGATGCCATGTAATTTTGTAGTATGGGAATAATTCTATTGTTTTATAGAAAACAGTGTTTATACTTAAAAAGGGATATCTAGATGCTTTTTTGGAGTATCGAAAAACAACAAAAATTTCTCAAAAATACTGTGAATTTGTTGTAAAAGTCAAAAGTGCTCAAACCTCTAGTTCTCTGATTTGCTTGCTGTTGTAATACTGGAATTTACCAAGCATATACCAAGGACTACAATTACTCCACAATAAAATTACAAGGAACCCAAAATGTTTTAATTAAAAGAAAAGAAAAACGGCTGAAAAGGCAAAGCTTGGTTCCTAGAAAAGATGCAGAGAATGGAACAAAATGAAACTCTGCAGAAAAAACACGAAGGTCAAGAAGATAAAATAGTTATTACTATCACTCAGAGGTGACAATATGCACATGGTAACCACTTTCTTACAGTTTCATTTAATATTTCATCATTTGATAGCAAAATTTGGTTCATTAGTGACATAAAATTCTTTTGTCATCTTAACTATTAGAAACTAAAATACAAATAACTAGCATAATACCCCTTAAACTCGCTATCCATTGTACTCATAAATTTCTTATAATTTGATAAGAAAGTACTGTAAAATATGAAATACATTTATCCATCATTTTATTCTCCATTTACAGTCACTTATTTGCATTCTCTTTTCAAATCTCTTAACAAAGGCTAGATAAGTACATTTTAGGTAGACATTTACTTATGAAATAGAAACTTTTGTTCCGTAAACAATTGGTGTGTAGATATGTATTTGCAGTGCATCAGCATCAAAATTGCAAGCACATACAATACCAAACTAAATAACCTAATAGCAACAGACTACTGTTAGATGGGATGGTAAGTCATCTTAACCTTAAAAGTAACAAATTTTAATCAAAGATGATGCAGCCAATAAGAGGACGTAAGATCAACAACTTAGAGATACAAGCACCACATAAGTTAAGTGTTAAGGCATTACGTCATAAAACGCCTTCCACGAACACTGCAAAATTTTTAAAAAAAAAGTAGATAAAAGGTATCTGAAAAGAAACTATAACTGACCTCTTTAGTTAAAACCGATTTCAAGCTTTGAACAGCCAACCGCTCTCTCCAATTTGTTATCTGCACGAAATCTTCTATGAGGGATACAATGGGAATTTAAAAAAATATGAAGCAAAAAGAGTCATGCATTTACCCTATCGATACAAAACAAAATAAATATATTAAAGGAAAACCTGATTGCTTGAAAAGTCTGTTTCCGCCTCACTATCTGCATTAAAAAAAATTAACACTAATATAATTGAAACAGAAGCAGTACTTAAGTGGAGACATCCATATCCATATAGAAGTGGATACTTTGTCATAAAAATATGTAAATAGACATGCTATAGTCGAAGATTCAGCTAAAAACTATGCCACATCATTATCTAAAGCATGGTGGGCCATCTTGCAAATTAATGCAAGAAAGTAGTTAAGTGTTTAGTTTATTTCACATATCACAACATTACTTCAAGATTGCACCAATAGCATTCTTCTTTCTTCTTTGTCACATATTAGGCTGACCAGAATCATTTCACCCTTGAAAACATACTAGAATCAAGTTCTGAAGAATTAACTTCATATAAGATATATATTGACTAAAATACATATGTAGAGAGTTAAACAGTCTCAGTATGCCATCAACTTGCCCTTGCACCATCCTACTGTCACAAATATTGCATGATTTGGACCAAGGATTTAAGTGTCGTGGCATGGGGTCGTGCCAGAAACTTGCCGGCACGGTACAGCACGGTGCGTGCCGAGCCATGCCGGTCAAAAAAGTTCTTGTGTGCCGACACATAATAGCATGAAATATTTATTTTATATTCTAACTATTTATTATGTCTTTTTGTCACATCTTTTGAACTTTATTAAGAAAATTATTTACTAATGTACAGAATAGAGGACTTTAAGCTATGTCATCGGCACGGGATCTGTATCGTGTCGGCATCTTGCTGGCACGGTACGGCACGGTGGATACGGCCCGTGCCGACGGGCACTTAAAACCTTGATTTGGACATCATTTTCTCGAATGTAATATATGGTGCTTTCTATGGTGAACATGCAACAAAGGGTTCCAATTCTACCTCTTTCCCTCAGACTGAAACTTCAAGGTTAGCAAGGCAAGCATTTAAGAAAGGGAGAAACTTCTAGATAGGCATCAATGAAGTTCCATCTGCGATTGGAGCAATGTTGCAAAAAGCAGAAATAATCTACAGGCTGCAAGGCACGACATAGTGCATATGCAGTGAGGAGGTGCATATGTAGAAAGAACACGCGGCAAGAATGGTTCGATAACCTCTAAGGAGAGTAAACAATGGAAGAGAAAAGAAACTACCTTTTTACAAATTTTATTCGATGCATTTCATTGCCTTTTTTATAGGTTGATAGCTCAAACGGTGCACTTACACATTCTCCACTTTCACAGCTAATATTAAGCAATAAGTTCACTAACCCATAATTCCTAAAGACTAGGATCAGCGTAACAGACGCTAAGGACTCGATAACAGAATAATAAATAAATAGCAATATGTTAACAATACGCAATACTTGGTCACAAGGCAACCCACGTGCCAGTGTTGTTTTATTCAATAGCATATGCCACTCACGTAACATATAATAAAATAGTAATTAAATGAAAAAAAACATGGAAGACTTTTAATCATTAATTGTACGACATTCTGACGTTACAAAGTTTTCAAGTAATACAAAATAGTGAACAATGAAGATAAATCAACAAAGTAACATGTATGGAAAAAATGATATTCAAGTATTTGTGTAGGTAATCACACACGAGCCTAAATATGCTGTCGTTATTCAATGCATACGTCATAACAGGACTCGGCCGGTCTATGCAGGTTGGTCTTTTGAAACAGTGGTTTGAAAGGTACTCCTCCCTAAGTTGTACATTCCTTAAGAACAACCTTAAGGGCTCGTTTGGATGGACGAGCATCTTATTCAACACATCTCTTATTGTAGTAATTGATAGCTGAAGAGTACGAGCATCCAAGTCATTTTCTCAGAATAAGATAATATAAATCGTAGGTGGAATGCACTATCTGAGTTTGCAATCACAAAAGAAAATATTCGTAACCCCTGATTGGACACATAAAAATCTTGTTCAGCATATCTCGTTGGTTTACTCAGGAAGCTTGTAGAATTCGGTAGATGAGTAGTCTGGTCATAACATATTCAGCCTTCTTAGTCATTTTTCTCGGAATAAGATAAATCGCCTCACAAGTAAAATATACTGTTCTACCAAATAATGGATGCCAAGACCTTTTCCCAAAAATAAAAGAAAATTCTCATTCCGAGCAAGTCATCGCTGGTTAATTTATTCCGACATCTAAACACGATCGTACCACATAGCGATAAATTATCATTGGATAACTTATTCCAACATCTAAACAAGCCCTAACTCCCATTTCTCATTTAGACATTTTCATTTGCAACACAATGGCTTCTCAAATTTTCCTCGACGCCAATTGATGCGACGCGGATTCACGATCGTACCACATAGCGATAAATTATCATTGGATAACTTATTCCAACATCTAAGCAAGCCCTAACTCCCATTTCTCATTTAGACATTTTCATTTGCAACACAATGGCTTCTCAAATTTTCCTCGACGCCAATTGATGCGACGCGGATTCACAATCGTACCACATAGCGATAAATTATCATTGGATAACTTATTTCAACATCTAAACAAGCCCTAACTCCCATTTCTCATTTAGACATTTTCATTTGCAACACAATGGCTCCTCAATTTTTCCTCGACGCCAATTGACGCGACGCGTATTAACAACATGAGGCAAGATGATTATAGATCTGAGCCCATCCTACGCATCCGAACCCTCAAACAGATAGTTAAGGGGATAGGGTTTTCGCGCAAGCGCGAACACACACACGCACACGCACACATACCTTTGGAGATTTGGGAATGAACGCCGCCGCGGGCTAGCAAGAAGAGGAAGGGCGAGATAATGAAGATGGATAGTAGCAGTCTGCGCGGCAGAACGAAGCTGCGGCAGCCGTCGCCGCCGCCGCCGCCGCTTCGATTTCGCTTCGAATGTGGCATCTGCGACCGATCCACGCACCCCAAATTGCAAGAAGATAATACAGCAGAATGGGTAAGATCGAGAGATCGAGATCGAGATCGAGATCTTGATCGAGAGAGAGGAGGAGGAGAAGGGGAGAGAAAAGGGGCGGAGAAGAGAGAGAGAGAGAGAGAGAGAGAGAGAGAGAGAGAGAGAGATCAGTGATCAGTGATCAGTGGGACACGAAGATGCTCTCGGAAATGAACGCTCTTTCAAAATTAGGCTTAATAACTGAAATTTGTAAATAAATTAAGGAAAAAAAGCAATGCTACTGCTGCTACTATCTAAAGTGAAGTGTATATTTTAATTTTATATTTTTTTATTCAAACAAAAATATTCCTTATTTATTACATTAATTTTTTTTAACTATTTAAAGTTTTATAAATTTTAAAATAAGAGCATAAGATCTAGATCTTTTTACCTATCTAGCCTCCTTTTGAAAAAAAATTCCCTATCTAACCTCCTTTTGAAAAAAATTCCCTATCTAGCCTTATTTTCAAAGATTAGAAAACAAAAAACAATTAACACCTTTAATATACATTAATATGTTAAGTGGTGGGATTATTATTTCTCTCTCCTCTTCTATTTTTGCGTATAATTTATCTCATATCGATTTATTTCAAAATAGAAAATTTTTATATATGGCGCATCAACCAATTCCAATCTTCTTATATTTTAATGAAAATATTGTGCATGGTTAGAAGGAGTTGATTATAATGGTCCTGATCAAAAAACTATATGAATTTCTCGTACTCTAAGTTTTAATGCATTAAAATATGAAATTTATAGGCAGACCGAATGGGATCAAGATTATTTTGATATAAAAATTGATGGAAGATATCAGGCCGGTGGGAGATATCAGGCAGTGGGGTTGGGGAGGAGAGAGAAAGAGAATAAGAAGGGACCTCGGGAAATGGGAGAGGAGAGAAAAAATAATAATCCCACCACTTAACATATTAATGTATATTAAAGGTGTTAATTATTTTTTTCTCTAATTTGTGAAAATGAGGTTAGATAGGAAATTTTTTTCAAAAGGAGGCTAGATAGGGAATTTTTTTTCAAAAGGAGGCTAGATAGGTAAAAAGATCTAAGATCTACACCTTTTTCGTAGGATGTGCCAGAAGAATTTCTTTTAATAAAATTTACATAAGTCTTACGTTTGATCCTGAAATTATAAGGCTTGTGGCATTTGGTCCTCAATCTTTGATATATTAAAAAAAAATTATTTGAATATTCATAATGCCATAATGGTTACAATCAAGCCTTAATTATAACTAATTTAGTTGATTAAATATTAATATATCGCTAATGTAATACTGATGTAATAGTGTTGTGATTGATGACGTGCTAATAATTAAGATCTATATTTTTTTATATCAATAATACGTTAAACTTTAATCAACTAAATTAAATTATGAGACTTAATTGCAATTCAAAGTTCGAGCCAAAAAAATACAATAAATTAAAGTTTGAAAGTCAAAATATCACTTGCTTCACAGTTTGAGGACTAAACGTGCTATTTACCTCTAAATTTTGTACATGGTAAAATAGATTAATTAAATTTTGTATTTGTAAAAGATATTTATTTATAAAAATAAATTTATACACCATAACATATGCGAAATGTAAGCATAATTGAAAGTGAATGATTTATCTCTTTTTGAAACAATAAACTACTCACCGCTTTTTATAGTACGATAATTGACAAATTGTTAGTGAATAAAAGTATAAAATATAAGTAAATTATTTATCACATTTAGCTAAATATAACTAATTTAGCTAAATATAATAAATAATTCACCATTGTTTAGAAACACTAAGGGGCCGTTTCGTGGGATATAATTATAAAAATAGTGAAATTGGAAGTATATGTAGTTATAAATACTACAGTCATAACTACACCTAATCTGTTTTGTTTTATTCAGTTGCAACTGCTATAATTATATTTCTTTTGTTTAGTAGTCTCCAGTTGAGATTTGTATTTATAAATTCAATTTTTAAATAGAAAAATGAGATTATCTCTTACGAGCATAACGTAATAATATTTTAATTATTAATTAAGATTTTTATATCTATATATAATTTATATATTGTAAAATTATGTATCAATTTAATAAATTTTAAATATAAATATATTATAAATTTGGTCAAAATAAAAAGAAAAACTTCAAAAACCCTCCTTGTGGTTTTAAATTTTTTCACTCTAGTACCCTGTGGTTTAAAATGTATCAAGTTAGTACCCTGTAATTTCTCACTTTATCACTTTAGTACCTGTGGTTTAAAGTGTATCAAGTTAGTACCTATGGTTTTGCACTTTATCACTTTAGTATCATGTGGTTTTAATTTTGTATCAAGTTAGTATCCTGTAGTTTTTACACTACAGTGTACTAAAGTGATAAAGTATCAAACCAAAGGATACTAAAGTGATAAAGTTCAAAACCACATGGTACTAACTTGATACACTTTAAACCATAAGGTACTAAAATAATAAAGTAAGAAACCACAGGATACTAACTTGATACACTTTAAACCACATGGTACTAAAATGAAAACGTGTGAAACCACATGGGGGGTTTTTGAACTTTTTCAAAATAAAAATTGAGAAATTATTAATCTGGTAGACTAAAAAATAAAAAGCGTGTGAAAAATTTTATTGACCCTACGACATTGCTAAATCATATCAAATTTCATGAATATGTATTTTTAAACAAAAATAAAAAAGAACGTATGAAAAAAAAATCACACTTTATTTTTTTTTTTTTTTTTAATGGAGTAGGCTTCGTGCGACTCAACTGCTGCAGTTAGTACTACAACCAATTTGGCTATAGTAATTAGTACCAACTACTACAGTTGGGCATTCTCGTGCAAATACAACTGCAGTAGTTGGGCCTAACTATACCAAACCAAACAAAATACTACTTTAACATTTCTTATCAAAATAAACGAAGCGGGTAACGTGCTACCTATCTCTCATACTTACATGATATCAGGCTGGTATTCATCTTAAGCCTACAGTATACTAACTTGAGTGTTAAACACATGCAATCGAGTGATATACATATTACTTAAGCAGGACAATATGGATCCTAAAAGCACCAGTCAGTGATGTAACAAGATGTGGTTTCGTGCAAACTGGTAACTACTCAGCGCTGCTGCATTTGCTACTGATGTTCTATCTGAGTAGAGATATTCAAAAAGCACTCATAAAAACTTCATTTAAATGCCCACAGCAAACTTCTTACTCAAGCAGTCAGAAATTTCAAATTAGAGCTTCTCCTTTTGAAGTCTGTAAGCCCATTTTGAGCTCTCAGTTATTTGTTTGTGAAATGCTTAACAACAACTTGAGTGGAGAAAGAAGCCAGCCAAACAAGCGCCAAGAAGATCTTGTATTCCTGAGAAAAGTCAAACATATTATTCCGTAGTGTAGCGCTAGTATAAAATAATAAAGATATTACAAAAAGTGAATTGAAGAAACACAGTAACAGCCAAACATATTATCCTATAGTGTAGCACAAGCATAAAATCATCAAGACATTGCAAAAAGTGAATTGAAGAGACACAGTAACAAAAATGAAAACAAGTTCTACCGTCTGAAGAAGAGAACAGCCCAATTCAGTAGTTACTGGCAAAACAAAACTAGTTTAGGCGGTTAGGCCTTAAATCTTTTGACCTCCAACTTGAAAAGGGCATCTTCAGCTAGAAGGAAAACATTTATTCCACTTTCACATGTATTTTAGCAAAACCGTCTTTTAAAGGTTCTTTTTCCTGTCAAGAGAGAATAGAATCTTCCATTTCTACATAAAGCTATAAGAAAGCTATAAGAAACTTTATTAGTATCGATATAGGGATATAAATGTACATTTATTCTTGCAGTTTGGGAATGACTCGATACTTCATCTTTTGCACTTTATTTGCACTCTTTCTTTTTTAAAACATTTCTTCTATAGTTATCTAGGAATTCTCTTTATTGCAAACAATTAATCCTTCGTTTTGTTTCGTCTCCTGACTCTTTTTTTCCCTCTTTCAGACCAGGTTTAAGGTTTATTTTAATTCATTACTTATCTGGCTTGTATTTTGAGCTTCTCCACAATCTGGTTCTTTATTTGGAATTTTTATACCCATTGGAAATCCTTCAATGGACCTTAATCCAGGAAAGCATTGGCGAATGAAAGTTTTCGATAAAGAAAATACCTTACTGAACTTCTTCTTGAAAAGCCGGTCCCTTAAGGAGGGCATACATGTTGTCCTTTCTGGTGGATCTTGGACGGTCAAAGAGCTACATATTTAATTCATTTGCTAGGAAACCAAACTTCAACTCATCAGATTAAGTTATTTTGACTGCTCCTGTTTGGGGCTGACCTCTATAATCCGCCTTTCAAGTACTGGAAGAAGCGCGTGCACCTTCAAGTGGTCACAAGAGTTGGTCGTCTTCTTAACTTTGATGAAACCACGGTGGCAAGGTCTAATGGGCAGATATGCGCTAGAGTAAAGTGGATCTTAATCTATCAAAATGTCTTAGATAAAGTTTGCAGTTTGGTCAACCTCTGAGGGAAAGCTCCATCCTTGTTTCCTATGGGAAAGCTCCCTGTCGTTTATTCTGCCTGCGGTCACTTTAACCATTGATCCGTATGCTTATGGAAGTGCCATCATGTCCAGAACCTCTGACCCAATGACCATGCTGGTTGCGGAAGAGGATAATTAAGCAAGAGTAAACCCTCTGGATAAAATCAAGGCTCCTGCGAGCTGGAAAGCAAGAGGCTTTATGTTCACATAAAAAATAATTGGGGATTGATGTGCAACATTTACACTGGAAAAATTAGCAAAATCAACAAATAGCTACCTTCCCAGTAATATACCAAATTATATGGTTGTTTTCGTGGTCGATCTCGAAAAGCTCATCTCATCCCAAACATATTCATCTGCATCTTCTTTTGTAATCATCTTCCACCTTTTTCTTCAGTCCTCATGCAGAACACTTTACTTCTTAAACCATGACACCGCCATGGTGGGAGAAAAATGAGAACAACTATGCAATTTCCCACTTCAAGTAATTGCACGTCTCATTTGTTTGCCGACGAAATCAGCCTCTTTAAGTCTTCCTGCTTCCTGAAGTGCAACGCGCAGAGCAACTAAACAATCAGAAGGTACAGTCAAACTTCCCTTGTCAATCATTCCATAGAAAAGCGTGAATGCTTCGGAAGCTCTTCCAGCCCCACAAAGCCCATTAAGCACTGAAGTGAAAACTACTGAATCAATTTTCTGACGAGCATCCAAACTAAACAGCAAAAGTTCCCGCGCTTCCAAGAATTTCTTTTCTATGCACAGATTTTCAACCAACTTGTCCATCTTCACATAATATCCATTGTCATAAAGTGACCTAATAATCTTGAATGCTCTCTCATTCAGACCGTTACTAAACAAACCAGACACAACCTTAGTAGAAAGGTCGATATTTTGACGAATTTTCCTCTCTAACATGACCGCGACCAAATTACTAGCTTCGTTAACATAACTTTCTTTCTCTAGAAGCCCAGAGAGTACTAAATGGAAAACACTCGTGCTAGGCCGATGCCCGCTATTCAACATCTTCTCCAGAGCCTTGAGAGCAAAGCCCATCTTTCTCTTCTGCAAAAACCCCTCAATTAGAGCAACATACGTCTCGGCATCTGGGACAAGGTCTCTCGCCAACATTGAGACCAGCAGATCAAACCCTTCTTCAAATGCACCTTCCTTGCAGTGCCCCAAAATCAGCATCTTAAAGGCGGCAAAGTCCAGTTTGCCCCTCCTGTCCAAGAGCTGTTGGAACAAAACTTTTGCTTTCTCTGCCTTCCCATTCTGACACAAGTACTCGAAAATCGGATTATAAGCCGCGACGAGTGGAACGCACACGCCTCTCCTCTTCAGCACCTCCTTCTCCAACAACTCGTCTACAAGGTCCTCCGCCCTCCGAAACTCTCCGCTCTCACACAAGGCACGCATCACCGTACTATAGCTTGCAGAGTCGCGCTTCACCCGCAGCTCAAGCATTCTATCGAACACCTTCAGCGCATCGTCGATCTTGCCCATTTTACAGTGCGCAGCGATCAGCGTGTTGAAGGTGCACGTATCGGGCTTAAAACCATCGTCTCCCAGCATCCTCTTCACCAAATCCATCCTCCGAGCCTCGCAGAGGCCTTGGATGAGAGTGTTATAGGTGATCTTATTGGGCTTCAGCCCCGCGGCGACCATCTCTTCGAAGAGGGCGATGGCCTCATCGGGAAGCGATTTCGCGCAATACCCGCGAATCACGGTAGTGTAGGAGACGACATTTGGGGAGAGGTAGGGGGAGGTTCTGGCGCGCATACCGTCGAGCAGGTTGCGGGCGGTGGCGACTCTGCCGGCGCGGCAGAGGCCGTCGAGGAGGGTGTTGTAGGTGACGACGTCGGGCGGGCAGCGGTGGCGGCGGGGCATGTCGTGGAAGAGGCGGAAGGCGTCGCCGAGGGCGGAGTTGAGGCAGAGGCCGCGGATGAGGGTGTTGAAGGTGCAGACGTCGGGGCGGGCGGGGGAGCGGAGCATGCGGCGGAAGAGGCCGGCGGCGGCGCGGGTGCGGCCGCGTCGGAGGAGCGCGGAGAGGAGGGCGTTGAAGGAGGCGGCGGTGGGGGTGGGGGAGTCGGGGAGGAGGGAGGCGGCGTAGCGGAGGTGGCCGGCGCCGGCGAGGGAGCGGAGGAGGGAGTTGAGGGAGTGGTCGGGGAGGGGGAAGGGGAGGGAGCGGAGGAAGGAGACGGCGCGGGGGAGGTGGCGAGGGGAACGGAGGAGGAGGTGGAGTGTTTTGGAAGCGAAAATGGTGGTGTAGGAGGAGGGGTGGGGGAGGAGGGGGAGTGCGGAGCGGAAGAGGCGGAGCGCGGCGGAGGGGCTGCGGAGGAGGCGGAGTGCGCCTACAAGTGCGGACGGGGAAGGGGCGAGCGCGGAGATCGCCGCAGCGAGCTTCGACGAAGCAGTATTCGCTTCGACGAGCCGCGCGATGTCACGCGCGAGCTCCGGGTCTTCTTCTTTATCGCTTCGATTGATAGACGAAGAAGAGGAGAAGCGAGACATTAGAGTCGCGCTGATGCTGTAATCCGAAGAAATGCAGGTTAGTCTCTTTTTATTTATAATAATAAAATGATGATATGGGGCATTACCGTCATTCAATAAGTAGTTAACATAACCGAAACCGTTTATCCTTCCCATCTCCAAAACATGGCTTTTCCCCTCCTAACATCCAATTCACTCCGACCTCCTCTATCCAAAGACCCCAGCCATTGGAACTCCTTTCTAAAGCAACAAGCCAAGCTCAAAGACGACCACTCCATCCTCGAAACATACGCATGCATAGAATCTCTAGCCATCCCCCTTGCTGGCATTAAGCCCGCGCTGCCGCTCGTCCTCAAGGCTTGCGCGCGGCTGCAGCACGTAGATATCGGAAAGAAGATCCACTCTGACATCAGCCGTTGCGACCAGCTCGCCGGCGACGTCCGGATCGCGACGGCGCTCGTCGATTTCTACTGCAAGTCCGGGTTTCTCGACGACGCGCGCGTGGTGTTTGATGAAATGTCTAAAAGAGATTTGGTGTCTTGGAACGCCATGATTTGTGGTTGCGTGGGGAATTGCGTGCATGAGGATGCTGTTAAGCTTTTTTATAGAATGAGAGAGGAGTTGGTGGAGCCGAATTCCGTAACATTGGTGGGTCTCTTTACGGCTTGTGGTGAGTTGTTGGAGTATAGATTGGGGCAAGAGATACATTGCTATTGTTTGAGACATGGGTTTCTGGGGTCGCAGCCTCATATCGGAACCTCCTTGATCGGGTTCTATTCAAGGTTTGGTTTGAAATACGCACGTGATGTCTTTGATTCGATGACGATGAGGAGCACCGCATGCTGGAACGCTATCATGTGTGAGCTTCTCAAAACTGGAGATGTTTCTGAAGCTTTGGATATCTTTTCCCACATGCTGGAGGAACTCGTTGCTCCTGATTCTGTGACACTGATTGCCGTTTTACAGTCATGTGCAGAATCGGAAAATTCAGTACTTGGGAAACAAGTTCACCAATTGGCAATCAAAATGGGGTTTGCATCCGATGAGTTTGTCGGAAATGCATTGATTGATTTGTACGGCAAGTGTGGTAATCCGAGAGCATCGTTTACTATCTTCGAGAAAATGCTCACAAAAGATCTTGCATCTTGGAATGCTATGATATCCGCATATAAAAACTGCAAGTTGTATGACAGGGCACTTGATTTGTTTTGGAGAATGAAGGTGGAAGATGTCGACGAAAACACGATCACTATTGCTGCAACATCATATGTTTGTGCCCAATCGGGTGACTTTGACAAAGGTAAGCAATTACATGCCTACGCCATTAAAACCAGGAAAACAAATGATGCCGCTCTCGACAATGCGTTGCTAAGCATGTATGTAGAGTTTGATTGCATGGTATCTTCTCTTAAGATATTTCACGAAATGGTTAAATCAGATGTAGTATCATGGAACACAATTATTGCAGGATTACTCCAAAAGAAAATGACTCATGAAGCTTGGGACCTCTTTCAACAAATGGTACAGAGTAGAACTCAACCTAACTTGCATACGATGGTCTCTCTTCTCGGTGGATGCAACGACACAATATTGTTCAATGTTGGCAAGTCAATTCATGCTTACATAGTAAGACATAATCTCGATATCAACTCAGCATTGCGTACCGCACTTAGTGAAATGTACATGGACTGTGGAGATGAATCCGCTGCTCTACATATATTTTGGAGCTCTTGTAGAGATCTGATCTCGTGGAATTCTATGATGGCATGTTATATTCGTAACGGAAAGCCAAAAGAAGCTCTTTCACTTTTCTACTTAATGCGGTCGGAAAGCAAACCGAATTCCGCTTCACTTATCAATGCCCTTTCTTCGTGTGCACATATGGCACATCTAATGCAAGGCAAATGTTTGCATGGATATATCGTTCGAAGGGAGCTTGGTTTCTCGTCAGATATCCAACATGGAAATGCTCTTCTGACTATGTATGCGAAATGTGGAAGTTTAAGCAATGCCGAAAACGTATTCCGAAACCTTGCTGCGAAAGATATTATATCTTGGAATGCTATGATTGCTGCATATGGGATGCATGGCCGTGGAGACGATGCACTTTGCGTGTTTAATGAAATGCTTGAATGTGGTATGCGGCCTACTGGCGTGACATTTGTTTCCGCATTATTCGCTTGTAGTCACTCTGGGTTGGTCGAAAAAGGAGTTCAGCTCTTCGAATCAATGAACAGTGATTATAACATAAAACCTGAAACTATTCATTACGCGTGCTTTGTGGATCTCCTTGCACGTTCCAGCAATATCGACAAGGCTATTGATTTGGTAAATTCTCTACCTGTAAATCCGGATTCTAGTATATGGAGAGCTCTTTTAAGTTCTTGTAAAGTTTCGTCCGATATTGAGCTGGCGAGAGCAGTTACTGAAAAGCTTATCGAGCTAGAACCTCAAAATATTGGAAACTACATCCTCCCATCCAACATTTATGCTGCAGTAGGAAGTTGGGAAGATGTTCAGGAGTTGAGGGCGCGGATTGAGGAACTGGGATTGAAGAAAGATCCCGGAAATAGTTGGCTGTTTATTAGAGATGAGTTGCAATCTTTTACTGCGGGGAACAAATCCGGTCCTGCATCTGATCAAGCATAAATATATTTGAACTGCTATTCGATGCATAAGGGGAAATTCTTCCTATCTGTTGTGCAAGTTTGAAATTGTATAGATTGACGAAAAATAGCGCACATTTCTTAATATAGTTCCTCCTGTGCCGGCCAAAAATGACGGTGTCCTGCCAAAAATTCAAGAAGGAAAAATGTACAGAGACCTCCTGAACTTTAGCTCTCCTAGTTGACTTCCTCTTTTACGCAAAATTGTCCATCAATTTAGCGTTTTCTAATGTTATTTTCACTTGATAAGATATCGATAGCGGATGAGACGACAGCTGCGGAGGAGCGGGGGCCGAGGACGATGACTCATTAGAGAGTGAGTTAGAATGGTTGGAAGCAATGAGGCAGAGGAGGAGCAGTGGTGAAGGTGAGAAAAAGGAGAATGAATATGATTGTCATCTGTATGAAATTGCTGGTCATGACTAATGAGGCATCATCTTTTGCACAATTTGTAATGAGGCATCATCTTTTGCACAATTTGTAAAAGTGCAAATAGCCTCCTCATATATATATATATATATATAGAATTGAGCTCTATCTTTTAAAAGTCTGATCGTTGGTCTTGTAAGTTTTTACTTGGATTAATAGATGTACGGTTAGGATGATGTGGGTCCCTTTGGGTTAAGTGGGTAGTTGGTTGAATAGTATGATCTAACGGATGAAAGTGATCCAAGTCCTAGATCTAACGGTCAAAAATTCACAAGACTAAGTCTTGGTGCTTTTACAAGCACCATAATAGATATATATATATATATATATATATATGTATATATATATATATATATATATATATATATATATATATATATATATATATATATAGAGTAGGGCTACTATATCTTATTATGAGTAGTAGAGCCCTACTACTCATAAGTTGTTTTCGATGATGGAGCTTCCGAATCGACGATCCACTCCGTTAAATATGATCTAGAGTATTTAAAACTTATAGAAAATAAATTTCAAATTTTTCAAAATCATAATAAAGTCCATCAAATGGGCATAAAATGAACTAGAAATCGAACGACGTCCTAAAAATAGATGATCGGATTCTTCAATTTAAGATCGGAGTTATTGATCTTTATCTAGGTAGTGAATAGAATTTTCTATCAAAAATTCAACCTATTTCAATTCATTTACACCGTTAAACTAGCAAGTATCCCATATCGGCCGTTAACAATTGTCAATTTTGTGAGCTTTTGATCATAAGGTAAATGATTTCAAAAATTACAAAATTTATTTTCTAGAAGTTTTAAATACTCTAGATCATATTTAACTGAGCGGATCATCGATTCGGAAGCTCGATCATCGAACAACTTATGAGTAGTAGAATACTCATAATAAAGATAGTACTCTATATATATATATATATATATATATATATATATATATATATATATATATATATATATATATATATATATATATATATATATATATATAGAGAAATTTCTTATCTTTATTAATAGATCTAAGTCATTAGTCTTCTGAGTTTTTGGCCAGATTGGATTGAGAGATGTGCGGTTAGGATGATATGATACACAGGGTTAAGTGAGTGGTTGGTTGAATAGTATGATAAAATCATCAAAATGGTGGATCTAACGGTGAAAAACTTGGTAAGTGTTTCGTCTTTATTGATAGCATGACTTATATATATATTACACAATCTGAAAAAAATTATATAAATATAAATATATGTATTCGCCTGTTATCGAGCGGAACATGAGCGAGCGTTTAAGAGCCGAGAAACCAAACACTATCTGGCTCGCGAGCAGTGAGTTGATTGTCACCCCAACTCACGACAAAGAAACATCCCAACCACCTGCTGTCACTTTCCCTCTCCAAACCCTAATTCAAATCCCACCACAAGGCCGCAGGGATCGCAATCTCCCCCAAACGATCCTCCTCCACAAACTCCCCTTCCCCCGCCGATCACCAATGGCGGACCCCTAGTTATCAATCCCTTAGCAGGGTAGGGTTCATGGATCATCCCCCCCTCCTCCTCCGCCATGGCTCTCCTCGTTCGTTTCCCCGCCGCCGCGCTCCGCTTCTCTCCCTCCTCCCCCGCCGCTCCACATTGCCATCGCCATCGCCGCCGCCCCCGGAAGCCCCTCTTCTCCAAGGCCGCGGTGAGGGCGGAAGCGCGGCGAGAAGGAGGCGGCGGAGCAGCGGCGAGTGGGGCCGCCGTGGTGTGGTTCAAGAATGATCTCCGCGTCGATGACCACCCGGGCCTCGTCGCCGCCGCGGCACGGCACCGGATCGTCGTGCCGCTCTACGTCTTCGATCCTCGGCTTTTGTCGGGTTCGGGCCCTCTTTGCCTTCTATTTCTTTACTGCTCTTGATCCCTGAGATTGAGTTCTGGTGGAAAATGCACACCTAACAAAAGAAAGGGCTTAAGGGTCTTGTTTGATATTGTCGCCGTTTCTTATAAACAGATGAACCATTCCAGGTGCACTAATATGATGTTTGGAGATTTGAACCATTACATGTTGTATGTGGCGAATTTAAACCCACTTTCTCTTGGTACTCTATCTAAGAAATCTATATAATAGGAAACTATCAGTGAGCACTGATCCTATCCATGAAAACTATCGATGACTACGTGTACACAAGTGTGTACACGTACACACACATACATATATACATATATCTATATACATATAGACAAACATCTATTTACGTATACATGTATGTATACATCTATTGCATATGTGTTTGTACATATACAAATATGTATGTATGTATATGTATGTATAGAGCTAGGCTACTATGCTTTCGAAAGTACGGGGACCTTCATGCTTTCAGTTGTTTTCGATGATAGGATATCTAATTCGGCAATTGGTTCTGTTAGACATGATCTTCAATGTTGGAAGTATCTAGAAACCAAATTTTATAATTTTTTTTGTCCTCGTTTGTCTAATGAACGAGTAGTCTCAAAACGAATGACTGAAAATAAAAATCTCATAAAAAGTAGTGACGAAAGACTTAATTTTAAATCGAAAGTATTGATCTTGCTCTTGATGGTAAGTAGAATTTTCTATTGAAGTTTCACCAAATTTGGATTGTTCTACACCATTGAACATACAAACGTGCCACATCGGTCGTTAAAATAGTCATTTTTTAGACCCTTTGATCACTTGGTCAATGATACCATAAAATCACAAAATTTGAAGATTAAGGAATTCAAATAGCCTAGATCATACTTAACGGTGTGAATTGTCAATTTGGATTCCCTTTTGCCGGAAACAATGCGGAAGTGAATTCTCCTGTTTATTTTTAGAAGCATTCTGGCTGGTCCCTATATATTTCTTGTTTGAAGGTCTAAAGCACCGTAATAGGTGCACCTCTGTAATTTGTTACCATCAACACACTTTACTAGTAATGCAGGAATTGTGCTTTGCGAGAGAGTCAGGTGAACTTTGTAAGTTGAGATTGCTCATTGTAGTGTTTACTATTGCGGACTACTTGAAATCGAGATTGGAAATTTCGGTTTTGGTTATGGTAAGGCATGTGACTTTTGTTTTTGGTAGTTTCTAACTATTAGGTATCTGTAGGTGCACTGGATAGCAAGGTTTAAAGTGCTGCATCGTGCTGCATGTACTGTGCCATCAAGGTGGCATGGTATGGGGGGGTCTTGGACCCTCCACCGTGCCGCGGCACGTAGCGCCTTGCCGCATGAGACAGTGGCACGATGCAGAGTGCCACGGCACAGTCTTGCACGATGCCTGCACCGTGCTAATTTCTTTTGCTTTTTTTTTAATCTTTTTCTTTTTGTTTTTTTCTTTTTTGTTTTGTTCTTTTGAATATTCAAAGCATTCTTGGTACTCCATGTCTCCCCAAAGACATTGCAAATCGAAAATTTACTTATTAGGTAAGTCAAAAAAATTATAATTTAATTTTTTTATTTATCAATATACGGATAAAAGATTTGTCCGAAGTTTTTCGCTTCCACCACGATATCTATTTTTTCTTCACAAATTATTTTATCAAAATTTGTTGCATCGCGAAATTTTTGATGAATTAAAGGAACAAAATCGAACTCAATAAACAAATTTAAGCCACATCAAACATAAAATTTTATTTTTGCGCTAGAAGATTGAAAATATTGATATACTTAAAAGCTAAATTAAATCAATTGATACTTAAATTTATTTAATTTATTTGTCATATAATTTATTGTTTAATTTTTTTGATAGATTTACTAATTTTTGGAAAAAATTAATTAAAAAAATAACTTTTTTCAAATACTTTTAAAAATAATTTTTTCAAATAATTTTTAAAATTATTTTTTTGTATTTCATAAAGAAAGATTGTAATATGGTCAAATAAAAAAAAAAAAGATGTCTTTGCATTTTAAAAATTCTAACCTGTAAAATTTTTTATTCTGTATCAGGTATAATTATACGTTATATACAAAAAAACTTACAAATATGTTAATTGATGAGTATAGTAAGCTATACATAGTAAATATTCATAATTATTTGACTAAATCTTTCAAAATAACATTATAAGAGCTTATTGGAAATTTGGAATAAAAAAAAATTGAAATAAGTTCGTACCAAAACGTGCCAGTAGGAGGTCGTGCGTATCCATCGGCACGCAAGTGTATTATGTGTCGGCACGGAAGCGTGTCTGTGCTGTACCGTGCTAGGCAGACAGCGGCACGCCTTCGTGCCACGGCACTTTAAACCTTGCTGGATAGTCCATACATGTAAAACAAGCATCCTAGTTCGTACTTAGGAGATTAAGATTAATAAAAATAAAGCCTTTAGTTACTCTAAACCATGTATAGTACGAAAAAAATTGACTTCTATTCTTATCTTTAATTGGTACTTTATTATTGTGATTCCTTTGTTACTGCACATCCTGAACTTTGCAACTAAATCCAGAAGTTTCAACCAAGGATTAAAGTGCCATGGCACGGACTCGTGCCGGAAACTTGCCGGCACGGTACGGCATGGTGCATGCAGGACCATGCCGATGTGTGCCGGTCAAAAAAATATATGTGTGCCGAGACGTAATGGCATGAAATATTTATTTTCTTTAGCAACAAAATATGTTAATTATTTATTATATATTTTTATCAAAATTTTTGAACTTTGTTGAGAAAATTACTTACTAATTTCAAGAATAGAGGGTTTTGAGTTGTGCCATCGGCATGGGGGCTGTATCGTGCCGATCTCTTACTGGCACGATACGACACGGTGGATACGACTCGTGCCGATAGGGGCACTTTAATCCTTGGTTTCAACCTTGTGCCTAAGGCCCCATTTGAGGTTGCGGAGGGCGTGCTTTTCACAATTAGTGGGATGCAATGGGGGAAGTTCTTCTTGAAAGATAATTTCACGTTGTGTGGATTGTGCCAATCTGGCACATTGTGATAGTTGCGGTGGGACCTGCAGAATGGAGAAGCATACAGCTTATGCTTTTGGAAAGTCAGTTTCGCCCACAGATGTGGTGGTTAAATCTTGAGTCCAAATTGGCTTCAAGTCATGTAGATTTTTTTTTTTCTTTTTTTTTTTTCCTGAAGTCTTGAAGTAAAAGTGTTTGAAAGAAGTATCCAACATGTGTATACATAGTGGCATCACTATATCAGTTGACTAGACTAACCCAGCTGACCAACAATAAGTGGAGAAACATTCGGAACTTCGTTTTTAGAAGTTCTAAAGAAAAAACATGATTAATTTATCCTCTATTTTACATTTGGCATATATGGGCAAAAATGAACTGGAGCCCTAGCTTGAACTGACCTGGCTGACTATAGCCAAGGATCAGGCTAGGCTCGAGCCAGAGGTTCAATATCCGACTCGAATGATGAGTGAAATCTATATAAGGCCCTGCCTATTAGCACTTCTAAACGATTGGCAAATATTGGTATATGAATCAGCCTATCAGATAAAGACATTGTTAGCATGTTGAAAGTTCATACGTCATTGCTTGACTGTGTTTCTCTCTTGTGAAGTTGCATGGACTGCAAACTGACAGGGATTTCTTTGTTAAGTAATAGGCTTGTAAAGCTCTGTAGCGATGCTATTTTCCAAATAATATTGGTGGTCACAAATAGAGCTCAGATTTCAGAGCTCCGATGTTATTTTGACAAAAGGTTCAAATATATAATATACCTCAAGAAGTCATCTTGACCTTTAGTTATTGTATGGTGAAGTCAAATTATATTTGTCAATGGCAATGATCATGGTTCTTTTTTATGTTTGTTAGGCTTGTAAAGTTGTTAACTACTAGTGCAGATTTATCAGGATTAGGTTTTTCTTCTCATGCAGATTATTCAGATGTAATGCTTGAACTCCTACTTTCTGCTTTGGAAGATCTAAAAGAGCTGCTGAAGTCTCAAGGTTCTGATCTAATTATTGGATTAGGGAGTGCAGATGATATTATTGCGAATATTGTGAATGAGGTCACTACAGAAGGATTATTTTGAGCTTGTGAAGTTGCTTATATAAGTTAGGGAAATTTTTGGTTCCTATCAGACATGAGAAAATACATGAATTATACATATCTCCTTGTTGCTTATGATATCAGTTTGACAGGTAAAAGCTAGCCATGTGTTTGCAGAAGAGGAGGTGGAGTATAGTCTTCGTAATGTAATTGTCAATGTCGAAACAACGTTATCTGCTTCAACTTTTTCATGGGGTAGTCCTGAGCTTGTATTTTGGAGATCTCCGTTATATGATATTAAGGTAGCTTTTTATTTCTGTTGGCGTTCAGTTGAATCCAAGCTGTAGCAATAATCTGACATACAAAAACATCACAACTCTGTTTTTAGAATTTGATGGAGCTACCTGAATCGTATGATTTATTTTTAAAGATGCGAGCACCAACAACAGTTCCTCTTGCAGCTCCAATCTTGCCTGTACTGAATATGGAATCAAACCAAGGTGTGCTTACGATATTCTTTTGGCTTGCCTTTATATTTTGATGCTTATTTATATATATTTAAAAAATTCTGTATAGTTTCATATATTCATTCATGTTTGATAAGCATACTAATAATGTAGGCCTGAATATTTCTTGTGATATTCATTAGGTGCTTTACCTACGCTTAATGAAGTGAAGAAGCACTTGAAAGAAAAGAGTCACCAAGTAGATGAGAGCTGGGTTTCTCTTAAGAATGTATCAGCTAAAACCCTTCTAAGAAAGGAGCAATCCAGTCAAGTAGTGGGAAAAACAGTTACTACAGGAAATCTTAGCAATTATGGAGGAAATAATAAGGAAATTTCAGCAACATCCAGTAATATACGAAAGATGAAACTTGTTAAGTCCATGTTTGCATCTGAAAATGCAAGCGAAGTGAAAGGTGGAACAAATGTTGTCTTAGATGCCCTAGCTGCTTATTTAAGATATCTAGAGGGTACAGCGAGGGATGATTGGCAAGAGTAAGCAATCTCTTATCTATTTTAGATGCTTTAGCTGCTTTTAAGATGGATTTAAAAACTTCATGCTTCTGAATTCCTGAATCATATATTCACGTCAGATTGGAGTTCCTTTCATTTAATATATTGAAGTCCAGTTTGAGGTTTATATATTGATATTACAGAAATGCATCAGAAGTTCTATATTGCTGTGGAGATAGTTAATCAGTTGGCTCTTGTCTTACTGATAACGATTAATAAGGTTGGTTGATGGATAAACAATACCTGATTTCGGTGTTCTCTCTGCTGCTTAGAGCTTTGCTTAGCCGATGAAAACCAAATATCTTGTATGTTAATGCTTTCTGTGTATATATGTAATTATTCATCATTGCAAGGGAAGTGAAGCCTGAAGCCTTAAACCTGTGGATTGTAGTAACTCTCACTGAAAAAATCCTCTTTCATTTGTTTCTAACAGAATGCATTCACATTCAAGCAATATAGCAATTTCTGCTATGTTCCATACAGGTTTTCTTAGTTCATTTCCCAGTTTAATTTTTTTTTATGTTTTTTTAATTTTTTTTGCAGACCTCTGATTGCATCCTTTAGCTTTCTCTGTATAAACTATTAATGTCTTGAAGCATTATTAATTGTAAATTGATTCTTTTCGAAGCTTCACGTTAAGCATACTATTTTTTGTATTAAATAAACTCTATCATACTTCGGTGTTCAGCTTTTCTTGTGCCGATATCTCTCGGAGGTTGCAGATTTATGTTTCTATAAGCCTCTAAAGCAAACATGCTTCAGCAATAAGATGTTTAAGCATAGAGATTATAAGAGTCTCTAACATACATATATATGTGATATCTGATGTTAGAGTCAATGCTTATGCCAAAGAACCTACCCCTATGTAGGTTGGAACTACAAACCTGATTGGGTGGCCCTAGAGTCCATATACTGCTTACCTTTGTACATATTTCTTCTATTTTCTTTCTGAATATTTTCTTCTCTCTCTCTCTCTCTCTCTCTCTCTCTCTCTCTCTCTCGCGTTTTTTCTTTTTGATCTTTCTGCCTTTTTCACCTCTTTCTTCTTCTCCTTTTCTCTTTAACCCTAGAACATGGAAATTTTGTTCTCACCTTATGCTTTCCTTATTTCTACGAGCATTCCTTTTTAAATTAGCATGCTTGTTGCTTTTAACTGAAGTTGATGATGCCTACCTAATACAATCCGAAGATCATTCTGTCTTTGAATCAGAGTTTGGCTACTTCCCTCTTAGTCTAGACATGCTAGAATCGCCTTTTTTCCTAATATATAGCTGCGGAAGCTCAAACCATGAAACTATGATAAAAAGAGGGATTCCAGGCCAAACTGGTTAGAAGCATCTGGCAGACAACGAAAGCTGATATACCCAGAATTGAGAACTTGAATAGTTCACATGTAGCCATTAAACAAAATTTTACATGCATTTTTCTATTGAAACATAAGTTGCTTTTGTGTTTCTGATCAAGTTGTCAAAAAACGCTCTCTCTTTTCTGTGTGTGGGATTATTTGAAATTTGGTTGATTCCCCTGTCTCTATTAATGGCGAAATATGCAGTTTCAACTGTCATTTATCCATTTGTTGCTCAATAGAAGGTGATGCGGTTGAGGCAATTAATTTTTATAGCATCCAGGTGTTTCTTTTCTTCATATGGTGCCTAATTGAGTGGCAATGAGATAAAATCCTTTGTCAAATCATGTGGTTGTATGAATTTGTCATCTTTAATTACTACGAATATTACACAATATGACTATCTGACTTTAGGAAAATAGGATCTTTCACGCTGTGTTCTTTGGTTACATATATTTGACATTTTCATGTGCAATGAATTCATTTTAATGTTTAAAGCCTGAATTAGTTTTTCTACTTTTATGATCAGGTTGCATGAGAAGTTACGGAAAACTGAAAGCAGGAAAGGAGCCTCATTTTTTGCCTTGTTTGGTCCTGCTCTTCAGCTTGGAGTTACATCCAGGAGGAAAGTTTACTATGAGGCCATTAAGTATGAAAAAGAACGTAATGCTGGTTTTCTATCCCCATTTGGATATTCAGCACCTACAGTCACAGCTGCAGTTGATGCTATCTCCTCTATGGAGGTATGTTTATGTCTGATATTGTGTCTTTTTTTTTTCTAATTAACTTTTCAGGGGACTGGTTTTCATCCATTAGGAGCTACAAAAGCTACTGGACCACTAGGATCCTAGCGGTAATACATGGTGTAGTGTGGTCTTGGGTTAGAGTCTCTGTTGGGGGGAGATGGGAAATGGGTGTTTAGGTTTTAGAGAGGGTGACATATATAAAGAAATGCTTAGAGTAGTTATTATTCATACTTCATAATTTACGCATCCAAAGGACCAAAAATTTGAAATTTCTACTTTAGATTTAGATATTCCTATACAATTAATTGCTAGAGGCCTTTTCTTCTGTTTTTATGGAATTGTTTATATTGTGACGTGATGCATGTGAGCCATTAATGAAAGAACTCCAAATATGATTGTGGGTGTTTTTGATGCTTTAGATCATATGGTGTTGTGGATCATTGATTTGGATGGCCTGTCTCCAGGATACCAAGGATTTTTAAGTGCTGGTTGGCTAGGTCCATTCCAACTGTGCTGCATTGTGCTGGCCTAAGAACAGCTAAATACCCTTATAGCCATATTGCTGCAAGCCTTTATGTCTCACAGGATTGAGTATTGCATAGTAACGTGCTGTATAAGTGTGTATTCATGTTTGCATGTGTTGTCTGTGTGTTTATTTGTCTATAAGGAAGTATGCTGTATTTCTTCTTAAGCATTACTTTGTATGCTTTTAACATTCCATTTGATCTCGTGGCAGTGGTATTGGCTTTTGGCTTTGAATTCCCAAATATGCAATAAAGGGATGTATCCGATACGAATTTGGAGATGGAAAGGCTATATAATTCAGGTACCTTGCATATTGTTGAAGCCCTCTGTGATATGTATGAAACTCTTTATCATGATAGTCCATATTTCTTCTACTTGTTTCCCTTATGTTTGGAAAAGAAAGTCTTGATTACCTTAGAAATATGGTTTTGCTTGTTGCAGAATTGGTTCATGCTGGTTGGCCATCAGCTGGCTATATTTAATGGCTCTTTTAGTGGCATAAAGCTTTTCTTTTATTCGATTTTATGATTGTAATATGTGATGTCAGATCCTGTTAGGTTGACAGTACCTGAACAGATAACAAATCATCATAATTTGTGACATTTGTTCAAGTGAATGGCGAGCTTATTTGTTATTTGTTTTGTCATAGAAAACAAACTACCTAATTGATCCCTTTCACATCTTTCATAAAGCAACTGATTTATAACGTTTCATATTAACACAGCATAGATCCTTTTGTTGTCTTTGTTCAATTGTGACCACGGTGCAGATATGGTCCTTGATCTGCTTTAGCTCATAATTTGATATTACTTTGCTCGTAAGGATAGTAGTGGATCAAGCATAAATTTAGTTTCGATCATGGTTTTATACTGTCACATTGTTCTCCGAAGGTCAATTTTTTTAAAGCTGACCTTCATAGCTGTACCTACAATTTTGCTCGTCTTTCTGTCTTGACCAAGAATCTTGGACATTGCTCTTCCTGATTTCAATTCTTCCACACCATTTAAGTGCCTTTCGGCATGGCCTTTGCCCACCATGCCTACTGTGCCAACATGATCTCAGCATGATACCACCCCCGTGCCTTCGGCACGGCTCAAACCCTCTTTTCTTTGAAATTAACAAGTATTTACATCAATTGAGTGCAAAGATTTGATAAAGATATATTCTAATCAATAAGAATATATTGGTGCGAAAGGAAACATACATTCCATGTCTTTGTGTGTCAACACATAGGTATTTTTGTGAACAGTACACATTGGTACAGCATAACATGGCACGCATCGTGCCATATGGTGCCAGCAAGTGCTTGGCACAATATTGCGCTGTGGCACTGTAATCCTTGTTCCACACTGATATTCATTTTCATGTATTTAAAGAGTTCTTTTACACCAAATATGCATATAAAATGCCTATATCAATTTGGTACTTCAAACAACACCTCATAATGGTGTTGAATATTTCATCTAAACCTGGATAGTAGTATAGTACAACATTCCATTTATCATTTGTGTTGTTTATTTGATCATGCTTCTAAGACCTACCTCTTCTCTTGTTGCATTTTTCTGCTTACACGGACGTGTGTTGCATAAGTTAACCATTCATAGGTAGTTGTTTTCTAGCACTGCATGCCTGTGAGATGACAGTTGAATTATCTGTTTCTTCTATTTGTTATTTCCTGAGAATATTAGTTTCAAAATTAACCAACAGTCAAGCAATCATATGTGCATGTCGTGTCATACAAGAATAACCAAAAAAGCTTATGTTCTTGTACTTTTTCTATGAAGAAATGAATATCTAAATAAATTTAATTTGTGTTCCTACTGGATAATATTCTATTGAGTTCCTCAGTTTGGATATTTATTTTCAGTATGCAGCTGTTGGTAATGAAGGTCCTGCAATTCTTTTTGTACATGGATTTGGGGCTTTCTTGGAGCATTTCCGTGACAATATAGCTAGTGTTGCTGAAGCTGGAAACCGAGTTTGGGCAATCACACTTCTAGGTTTTGGGAAGTCAGAAAAACCAAATACCATTTATTCGGAACTTATGTGGGCGGAATTGTTGAGAGATTTCATTGTTGATGTTGTGGGTGAACCAGCCCATCTGGTTGGCAACTCCATTGGTGGTACATTCTTACTTAGAATTATGAATAGAAGATTAAACCAATGTCTAGCAAATAAGTATTACATCTTGGAGCCTTTTTGGCTCTACTGGATTGAATGAGTGCTCTTCTCACTGCAAGAGAAGTGGAAGCTCTAAACTTTGATTTGGCACTCAAAAGCTCATTTAGGCAACCCCCTACAACAAAAGCTCCAGATATTTGTCTAGCCATGACGTTGTTTATGGAAGCTTTTGCTTGTGAAGCTCAGAAGCTGTTTGAGAGGCCAGGTTAGCTTGCTCTCATGTTACTTCTTAATGTTATCACCTTTGCAGGTTATGTTGTTGCTATTGTGGCTGGTTTATGGCCTGCTTTGGTTCAGTCTCTGGTTCTCATAAATACTGCTGGTTCAATCGTCCCAAGCTATTCCTCTGTTCCATTAATTGAAGTAAGGATATTTCAGTTTTATGTTTCTTCCAAATGCAGTACTGTAGCACCTTTACCATTCAAAAGCGGCTCATCATTCTTATTTCTGTTAGTCAGTAATTTTAATTGTGTTGCGATGGTTACTTGGTTAATAGTGCAGAAGCTTGCTGATGGTTGATTATGGTTTCTCTAATATTGCTTTAATCATAATGTCCTTATCTTTTTTCCTCTTTTTTTTTTTTAATTTTCGGTTTCAAGTGCTACATTTATAATTCTATTTATTTTATTTTCTCTAGGTTATCTGCTTTATAATCCTTTTATTTACCTAGTTGACTACATATAGGAAGTATTCCTATACTTGTTCTCTGTAATAAGTCTATTTGCATGCAGTAGCTTCTTCACTTGATCTCTGGGACAGTGGAGAAAAGGGAAAAAAGGAAAGGGAGAACATAGTTCTTATCCTATATTCCTATTGTGTTTAAGTACTTTGATGACAAAACCATCTTTTGATAATCATTGCACCTAGAGCCTAGAGGCTCTTAACGTGATGTCACTAGGGGTTAAAATGGATCAGACAGTGCTCAATCCATGTCCAAATCCATATTTTTACATTGGATCCGGATAAGGATTCATATATTGGATGGATACTAAAATTCAAATCCGTAGTCGATAAAAGTGGATTCTAATACAGATTGGATATTCAACGGAGTTGCATCCAAGTCAGATATTTGATGCGTATATAAAACTAAAAGCACAAAAGATTTGCTAATATATATCTGAGCTTTCTAAAATTTGTAAAAAATTAGGACAACAGAGAAAAAATTGAGACATTAAAAAACAATGCCAAATATGGGCTCAACGGGGATATGGGCTCAACGGGTATGTCATATATGATGAACATATTAAAACAAGTTGAAAATTTGGGCAATTTGATATCCGAATCTGAGTCTGAAGAAAATTAGTGAACTTGAACTTGATACAAATCCAAGAAGGATAGTGTCCAAATCCAAAAAGCATAGAGTGAATCCTTTTGAGTAATTTCAAACTTGAGATCTGAATGTGAATCCAAATCCAAGAATGATAGTGTCCATATCTGGGTATTTTAAAATTACCACACCATGTAAGATGGACTACATGTAGGTTAAGTCATTTGTATTTACTACGTAAATCATAGATTTGTTAACTATTAACTTTATGCTGATATTCCAGCCCATTAGTCAATTATCTATTTAGGCTACGGATAATTCTTCAGAACATAATACATTAGAATGCTTATGTGGAGTTTGCTCTGATTAGACATCTGATTCTTGTAAAATTCCACTTACGCTTTCTTTAAACTTTTCTGAATGCTACTTTAGTGATGATCATAATTTTAAGGCTAAATATAACATGTAGAAAGTTTTATTTATGACACTGCTTCATCACTGTTGAACAAAAAACTTATTAGGTTTTAGAAGGTTCGAACTTGCACTAATTGTAGAATGTGCTTTTTTAGAATTGCTAGAAATTTAATTTTCGTGGAAATACGATGTCTGACGAGACAAGATTGGGCACCTTCTAGGCCGAAAATCATTGAACACAATTTGAAGAGAGGGAACTCCTCACTAGAATTTAGTCCTCGTGAGCGGTCGTGAACAAATTGTAATATTTATTAAGTAATTCTGACTTCATAAATTCAGGGAAGAATTTTCCACAGTTAATTAAGATAATTCATTTCAGTGCTAGGAAACGTTAGAACTTAAAACTTTTCTGTATGTTATGCATACTACGCAACTGACATAAAATTCTAACATTCGGCACTATGCCTCTTGCCTCTTTAAGTAGGATGAGCTCAACCATTGTATGATGATAGGTAGCTCAGTCACAATTGACATATGCTTAGTAGATTGCTTGCTTCTCTTTCTCCGGTGGTTCAAGCAACTATGGAGATTTGAGAATGGAGTTTCCTGGCATGCCTAACTGTTCTGATTGACCAAATGATTTGTTGCTGCTTCTTGTTCAGTGGTGTTGTAGTACTCATCAGCATATAAAATATGGAAGAAATGAGATTGCAGATAGAATCGTAGAAGAAATAAGATTGCAGATAGAATCGTGCCAATCCCAATTATGCAAGAAATTTCAACTTTTGGAGCTTTTGGTCTTTATTAATGAATAATAAACAATCTTTTCTTTCTGTGTTTCTCTCAGGAAGAGCGGCCTTCTGGGCTTGCGTGGTTGCAGGCTCGCCTCCTTTTGTTATACTTGAGGGCAAGAGCTGGAAGCATCCTCCAAAACTGTTACCCTGCTGTATGTGAGCGTTGCAATTTAGCCTTATGATTTGCGCTTTGATCTTTGTGTCATATGAGTATGATAATTTACAGCTGCTTGGTATTTCTCTTTATCTGCAGAAAACAGAAAGGGTTGACAAAATGCTCGTAAATGATATAGTGAGAGCTGTATCCTCATCTCTATGCAAGTTTTATATCTAAATAAATGGCTATCAGAAACATAAGATATTCGTGTATTATGAGTAACCATATGGTCAATCTGTCTATAACACTTGGGCAGCGTTAAGATTTGTGATACATGTAACAAGGTCCTATGCCATGGGAAGCACACAAGAAATTATGTAGCACACATGAAGATACAAACTGATGTTGTTTCACTTTGCTACTGCCCTCATTTTTTATTTTCAAGGATTTATTTACTTGGACTTATGACCTTGTAATTTCGTCTGTCGCTTGATCTCTACATAATCTCCATGTGTAGAATAAATTTCTCTCCATGTGTTCTTATTTAATTGGTTAATTATAGATTTAGAAGGATATATCCTTTTTATAGGGGAAACTACTTCCTTGACAAGCACTTTCAGTCTTATGATCCTGGTTCAGCTACAGTTCTCGAGAGCATATTCAATTTCAACTTGTCAATTCCACTTAACTTTCTCTTCGACTCTTTCGGAGGAAAAATCTTAATCATACAAGTACGTGCAGAATGAGACACTTATCTTATGTTAACACAACCTTATGATAAATCAAATAATTCAGATTGAAGGGTATCAGTTAATAGTCTAACACTATTTTCCCTTCTTTCGGAATCAGGGGATGAGAGATCCGATCACGAAATCTGAGTTGTTCCTATCAATGCTTAGGGAGCATTGCAGTGGGGTTGCAATTAAAGAACTGGATGCAGGTAACTGATTCAATTCTCGATGTTCAGCTGTAGTACGTTTTCCAAGGATAAATATTACTTTTTTATTATCACTGTTCAAGGTGTTATAGCGTTTGTTTGGGGATATTGTACGGATTATGTAGGAATTTCCGGCTTTTCACAATGATACCACTTTTCCACCCATGGAATTGCTATCTGTCGGGATAGGGTGAAACCATGGGGAGAGAGGACCGCCACCCCTATTCCCTCGAATTGCTTTAACCATGATAGGGCCACGCACAGACTACACTGACTACGCAGTTCAAAACGAAAAATCTTCGAAGTCCCAATGGTATTTGGTGAGATAGTGGGAATATTTACTACCAAATCTACTATAGGCCCCCAAAACTGCATGTCGGTAGAGAGATCCGACGTGAAAATTGACTGTCTTTCAGCACTTAATCTGAACTAATGACCTACCAATTAGCATGCAAAATCTTAATCATTGAGTCTCTTTTCCTGCTGGACCTGCTGAAGTGCTTTTCGACAGCTGCTTGAAGAAATAACTACATTTTTTTTTTATTTTTTTGCTATAAACTTCCTCAAATAGCTTCCAGGTATAGTGGAAGCTGAAGCTTTGGTTGTGGCAAAAAGCTCTGCTCCGCTTTCTGTGCCGACAGAAGCTCTCCATACTTTTTGTTTGTCGAGCGTGTGGTTGCTACATCTTTTAAGCGTCGAAGAAACCAGACTAAATAGACACTAAATATGAATCTTTCGTAACTCCTTTTAACTTGGTGCCGCCTTATTGTTATCTATACTGATGTTATTATTTCAGGGCATTGTCCCCATGACGAGCTGCCGGCGGAAGTGAACTCGACATTGAGAGAATGGGTCAAGGCAACTGATGTCAAACTCACCGTTGATAGAGCTTAAACGTTTTCAGTGCTGATGACATTCGCATATTTTTTGAAAATTTCGGAGATTCAACTGCTTATACACGTATTTATGTATCACAAGATGCTGTAACTGCACTTCACGCTCGAGGTATACTGTAATTATGTTAGCCCCCTTTGTTTTATGCTTCTGTATGTTCGGTTCGTATTGGTTATTTTGGTTCAATTATGCTTCACTATATTGTACTTTCGCTTAATTTTCGTTTTTCTATATTTATTGTATTGTTTTCAATGGTTGACATTTTCTACTGTAATCTAGAGAATTTAGAGCATTT
Source organism: Aechmea fasciata (assembly GCA_025177825.1). Classification (NCBI taxonomy): domain Eukaryota; kingdom Viridiplantae; phylum Streptophyta; class Magnoliopsida; order Poales; family Bromeliaceae; genus Aechmea; species Aechmea fasciata. The sequence continues at coordinate 10,462,846 of CM045932.1, read as the reverse complement.
AAAATATTTACAAGTGAAATTTTATCATTTTAAACATCAAAGAACTGCGAATATGAATGGTTAAAAAGAAACAACTTTGTAAAAATATAGGCTAGGGCTTTTCATTTCAAAATTAAAGTTGTCAAATGTGATCAAGATAAAGAAAAGAACTAAAAAAAATTAATCCATTTGGATCATTTAAATTTAGATAAGCAAATAACTTACATAGGCTATACAAAAAAATATCGATTTTAATGTCTTCGATCGTTACATAAATAAGTAATTTTTAAAAATCATTATATTTAATTTAAGGCCAACTTGAATAAAAAATTCATAAGTTTTGAGATTTTGTAAAATTGGGCCGTCTTTTTTGATTTTGCATATAGAGTCCGAATTTTTAGTAAATGGATCAAAATAACTTTATACTTTTTTCCCTCTCATTTTTTTTTTTTTTTTTTTTTTTTTTTTTTTTTTATGGCATTCTTTTTCTTAACCTTGCCGAAGAAGGTGATGCAGGCGAAGGTGGAAACGGCTCTCCTCGCCTCTGCCCTTCACGCCTTCACCCTTGCCTGTGCACGCCCACCCTCCTTGCCCCCGGCCCCGTCGAGGCCGTGTCACGACTCTTTTTTTTTTTTTTTCCTTCGATCCGACCTTCCTCCACCGCTTCCGCGGCCCTCTACAACGATAGCGAGGACGATACCGCATTCTCTTCCTCCGTCTTCGCCTCGCTCTCCACCTCTATTGCAGCGGATTTTATATCCACCAAACCCACTTTCGGAAACTCGCGTTCCCACCACCGCCACCAACGATAAAGAGAAAGTGCTTTTCGGCGTCGAGAAGCTCGCCAGTGAGGGAGGGGGCACGTGGCCCACCCACCTACCCGAGAGGGTGGCAACGAGAGCCGCCTCGATGGTGTCGGAGGAGAGGATGCTCCTGATTAACACTTTTGTTTGTTTAAAACAAAAAAAAAAAAAACAAAAAGGCAAAAAATTAGAGAATAATAAAGAAAACCATAGAAGAAGGAAAAAGAAGAATTTGCACCGTTAAGATTAAATTGTACTATTTTAAAAGAATATTGCATTATTATGCACGTAAGTTGCACTCTTTTAAACATAAACTGCATCTTTAAGATGAAAGTTATACTCTTTAAACGAAAGTTGCACTCTTTGAGAGATATTTTTATTATTTCTTATCTTGTTGATCTCTTTGATTTTTAAACTGTATCTTTAAAATGAAAGTTATACTCTTTAAACAAAGGTTACACTCTTTGAGAGATATTTGCACTATTTCTCCTTTTGTTGCACTCTTTAAGAGGAGATATCTACACTATTTCTTCTCTTGTTGCATTATTTCTCCTTTGATGTGTAAACTGCACCCTTTAATAGAAGAAATAATATAAATATTTCTCAAAGGGTGCAACTTTTATTTAAATAGTGTAACTTTTATCTTAAAGGGTGCAGTTTACATCTCAAAGAATGTAATACGAAGAGAAACAACGTAAATATCTCTCAAAGAGTGAAATTTATGTTTAAAGAGTGTAATTTTTATCTTAAAGGGTGCACTTTATATTTCAAATAGTGTAACTTACGTCCAAAATAGTGTAACGTTCTTTTAAAACAGTGCAATTTAATTTTAATAGTACAACTTCATATTCTTTTTTCTTTTTCTCTAGTTTTCTTTATTATTCTCTAATTTTTTGCCTTTTAGTTATTTTTTTTTTTGTTTTAAACAAACAAAAGTGCTAATACAGAGATACCCTCGTGCATTCCTTGCCATCCTCGCCTCCGGCACCTGGCCGATCGGCGCCGCGTAGGTGGGTGGGCCACGTGCCCCCTCCTCGCCGGTGAGCTTCTCGGTGCAGAGAAGTGCTTTCTCTTTATCATCGGAAGCGGTGGTAGGGATGCGGGTTCCGAAAAGTGGGTTTGGTGGGTGCAAAATCCGCTCTTGCCGGAGTGTAACTATTTTTCTCCCTTTCCCTCGTCAGCGTGCTTCTCGGCCCCGAGAAGCACTTCCTCTTTGTTGCCGGCGGTAGTGGGGACGACGGTAGAAAATCCGCTGCAGTGGAGGTGAAGGGCGAAGGCGGAGGAAGAGGACACGTAATCGTCCTCGTTATCATTGTGGTTTGCCTACGCCTCACATCTATATCCCTCTGGGTAAGGAGCTCTATGTGCTCTCAAACCCGGAATTGTCTCTGGACCTCCATGTGGTCCCGATCCTGCGATACTCTGGAGTACTCGACGACATGGATGGCTATATCATCCCAATTACAGACCGTGAGCTTGATCTATCCTCTCCACATGAGGATACCCTACGAAGTAGGGCCAACATCTCTCGAAACTCACATATTCCGACAATCATGCATTGCTACTTCGCTCTATTAAGTTCTTTGTTCACGAGTCATTTTCTAGGTATTCCACCTATCCCTAAGTCCATAGACCTAGTGTCAAATGCACTATATTAATGCCACTCGATTTGTTCATCTATCAATCATATGCCACTCGTTATGACACCATCGACCATCAAATTCATCTCTACCTTTAGCATTATAAGATTCAATGTCCAGACCCAATCCTCACCTATCCTATTCATCTAGTATTCCATGTACACTAGGTTAACATTAAAAAGCATAAGCAGAAGGCTAAACATGCAATCCTACAATGCATATGCAAGAGATGAAATTATATATGTTCTAAGACATAGAAAAGAGCTCGATGATTTCGGGATGACACCCCCTATCTTTCACAGATATTTCATATTGTGGAGGCCTTAAGAAGACTCCTCGGCACTTGCTTCCTCAATATCTCGGCCGTTTAGGTCGAAACGAAGCCCCGACAATCTTGTCTTGCCTCTATCTTTCCAATGGCTCGACGAAATGCAAATCCGCCAACGCGTTTAGACACCTAACAATTAGGTTTAGACACCATCAATTGAAATCAAACTTTACTATTTGACAAAGCCCATTTTGGAGCCCTAGGTTTGCACACTAGCAAACCCGCTCAATCAAAACCCTAAATCTTGGGATTGATCTATTTAGAAGTTTGTTGGGGGTCCATTTGACCCATTTCTAAAGCATTAATCCAAAACTCTAAAGTTCTATCAACTAGGGTTCAATGGCTTACCTCTATGCAAGCCCAATGAGATGAAGAGGGAGAGAGGGAGGTGATGGAGATGGCCTCCTTCAAGTTCTCCTCCTCCTTCTTCTTCTTCTTCACCTTCTTCTCCTTCATCTCTTTTCCTTTCTTCTCCTTTTCTTTTCATTCTTTTCCTTCTTTCTTTCTAGAGAGAGAGAGAGAGAGAGAGAGTGAGAGAGTGAGAGATAGAAGGGATGGTAGAAATGAGAGAGGAAGAGAGTGCTCTTTGCACTCTATACCCTTACAAATGCTACATTTGCAACCAAGCCCTTCCACTTTCAATTCTCTTCTGTCAACCCAGTATGCCTGGGCTATTTCGTGCTTGGGGACCGGTCCCTCTACGAGAGGACCGGTCCCCGAGAGCACCCCTTGCGGGTAGAAGCTCTCTGTCAGCATTTTCGCACACGGGGACCGGTCTTTCCCCAGAGGACTGGTCTCCGAGAGTTTGCTCTCGCAGGACACGTACGGGAACCGGTCTCTCTCTCGAGGAGACCGGTCCCCACAAGGACCCTCATTGCTTACGGGGACCGGTCCCTCCCGCCAGGGACCGGTCCCCGAGAGCAAATCCATTGTGCGCAGGACTTCCTGCCGCAAGCCAAGCTACGGGAACCGGTCCCTCCCACTAGGGACCGGTCCCCGAGAGCAGAATCTGCAGAAGTGCAGATTTTTGCACTTTGCTCTCATGGACTCCAACTTCAATGTACTTTTCGAATTTTAGATGTCTTCGGCCTTTCCGAAGCATACCCACTCGACAAGTAATCGATTCTGGACGAAGTACAATTCTCGGATTTCGAAAATTCACTTCCTTACATCGGTAAAATAAAGTACTGCTAGCTAAATTATCGACACTTTTTAAAAGTGTTGTTATAAATGGAGTCGCTATAGATAGGGTTGCCTTGATATTTGACACTCACTCATCCAACGATCTGTAGCGGAGCAATACGTGGCGATCGTAACCCTCTACGGTCCCTGCGAGATCCTCGCGGCTGAACTCCAGCCGTCGGAACCCTATATACCTTGTCGGCTGCGGTGGCGGAGGAGGAGAAGGGGAAATTGGTGATCAATTTTTTTTTCCTTTTTTATTTGTAATCGAGCCGAGTAGGCTGTGTGTGGTCGGTTGAGTAGAGGAATATTTTGTTTTTGATTGGATTCAGTTTTATATTCAGGCCTTAATAGATTTTAAAAAAATTAAATGACAGATGTTATTTTATTGTTTCATTACCAACACTTAGAGGCAATTAAATGCAACCTTAATTAGGAACTAGTGGTGCGGTTCACTTGATAAAAGTTTATTTTATTAAATGACAGATGTGGGGGATTGAAATCGAAAACTCATAGAACTGACAAGATTAAGGATGTTGCCTAGTATAGAAGATTAATCTATTAGTCAATTGCCAAGAGTGATTAATGCCATCTCACTCCCAAGCGTAGATTGGAGTTAAATCCCAACATCAACTAATGCTTTAAATCCGGCTTATTATAGATCAACATGCACCACCGTACATTAGTGTCCTCGCCCCTTAGGCTAGCAGTGTGTCATAGTAAAATTACTTGTGAAGTATCCATGCGACACTCGCCTTCCTCCACGAAGCGAGCAAGTCATCAGTCTCTCTACGTACTTGCTAGCTTGGGCGTACTCAGCCTAACAACAAGGTATATATATAAGAAAGAAAGAATTTGAGCAATATTGTATTGTATTTGAGAGTAGAGATATTACAATTGTTTTTCTAAGGAGTGGGGATGGAAGCCACAACTATATATAAGTCACTCACCACCTGAGCTATCGAATAGAAAGGCGCCAAATGGCGCAAAGCTATAAGCCAAAACGGGAGGCTATATACGAGCTCCCAAGAGATTATGTTTATTATTTTTCTAGAAATTCTAAAGGACTCGAGACTATTCAGCATCTGCGTCCTTACTCTCGATATACCTGTAGAGATATTTTTAGAAGGCTCCAGGAAAACCTCTGACAACCATCTCTTTCTGAATTTGGGTGATTGTAAAGAAAAATCGAAAAACTATTTTGTGGCTGAATTAAGGATACAATATTCAAGTGTTGTTTATTATGTCCTTGGGCATATATTCTATGCCTAATTTTTACTAGATTCATTTTGTGAATAATATGATATCAGAGCTAATTCCAAGTTTCTTTAATTTTGCGGAGTTTTACCTTACATGTCAATTCCACATACTCTTTTCATATATATTTATTATGCGCATGCGCGCATGAGTGAAAGTATTAAATATATTATTGAGTCTGTTTCTTTTGAATAATATATGTAGATATATATATATTTTTTTGATAATTATGCGCGTGAAATTAATTAAAGTTCATTACATTTTTGCAAATAGTAACAAGTTGGCATAATCCTCAAGCATTGGAAGCTTTTGCTTTTGATCATACCCATACATTACTCTAACCATCCTTGTAAAATTTAATGATGCCTCAATAAAATCAGGTGAGAAGGGCGTTAAACTCTGATCAGTGAAGTATTCTTTGTTGAGTTCTTCCCATTTCTTAGAAATCAAACGCATCACGTGTTCTCTGGCGTTATGCGTAGAGCAATGAGGGTTCTCCTTCACGTAGCACTCAATGTATGAACCATCAAATCCTTCTTGATTCTCATCCTGAAAAATTGTAAAAATTAATGACATATAAATAAATTAAAAAAATATATACATATATTATTATATATAACCTCAATTCACTCTTCTAGTTCTAACAAATTATTGAATTCAAACAACAAAAATATTTATGCCAAAGTTCTACAAGGTGTCATAACTATATTTTTAATTTGATAGTACATCCTATGATTTGAAATAGTTTTATACTAGCAAGTAACCCATGCGATGCGTGGGACTGCTGTTATCAATTTTTAGTTATAATTTTTTAGTATTTTATTGTCAAGTCATATTAAAACTTCTCATAAAAATACTTTATATATATATATATATATATATATAAGTAAACCGTCATGCACGGAGTTATAACATAATAATTAAGAGATGTGATAGTAAAGCAATTTAACTTGTGCATGAATAACATTTTATATTAATAGTTTAAAGTATTTTTACCATTTTATGAAATTTAATATTATATTTGGAGCAAGAAAAATCTTTAAAATTAGCAAGTTTTTATAAAAGAACATAAATCTATTTTAAGATGCTTAATTGTTCAGCAAGCAAAAATATAAAATAAAATAAACAAAAATTTTAAATATATATATCGAACATAACTGACTTACAATCAAAGAAAAAAGAACCGAAAAAATAACTGACTTACAATCAAAGAAAAAAGAACCGAAAAAATAACTGACTTACAATAAAAGAAAAAAAAAACCGAAAAAAATAACTGCTGTGCAGTTAAGAAGAAGAAAAAACAAACATGCGGTTATGATTTCCTCCAATTATTATTTTTTATTATTTTAATTATTTAAAAATAAGTAAAATTATTATATATAAGGAAAAAAATAAAAAAAAAAGAAAATCAATGTGGTTATATATATAAATATTTTAATTTTTATATAAATAATATAAAATAAAAATTATGATAATATATGATTTAAGAAAATTTTTTTTTATAGATTTATTCTAATAATTTACAAAATATTTGTGAAATATAAAATATATATTATGATAATCATATAGATATCATTTAAAATAAAATATAATAAATGTACATTTATTTGTGAAATATATCTATTCCAATTAAACCATATATAAGATGCCACGTGTACATTGGAACTTTCTACGTAAGTGCACCACGTGGTATCATATGGTTCAATTGGAACCATACTTCCAAAATTATATATATATATATATATATATATATATATATATATATATATATATATATATATATATATATATATATATATAGCAGAGTTATTGGTGCTACCAAGTTATGGCCGTTAGATTGAAAGATGTGCGGTTAGAATGATGTGGGCCCCCTAGGGTTAAGTGGGTTTATGGTTGAATAGTATGATCTAACGGGTGAAAATAATCAAAGGGGTGGATCTAACGGTAGAAAACCGACAAGACTGAGCTTTCACTTGATAAAGTCTTCAGTATCGATAGCATATCTTGGACTCTATATATATATATATATATATATATATATATATATATATATATATATATATATATATATATATATATATATATATATATATATATATATGTAGAGTTGAGCTAGAATGCTATCGATAGCAAACCGGCACTTTTGCCACCCATTTGTTTTCGATGATGGAGCCTTCAAATTGATGATCGGCACCGTTGAACATGATCTATACCATTTGAAGTATTTAGAAATTAATTTTCATCTATTTTCGATATTGTTTTCTTATCCATCGAATGGACACAAAAATGAACGCTGAAAATGAATATGCTTAAACAAATGATGATAGAAATCTTATAATCAAGATCAAGAGTATAGATCTTGTTTTAAATAGTTTAAAGAATTTTCTAACAAAAATTCAATTGATTTGGATATTTTTACACCGTTAAACAAGAAAACGCCTCATATCGACCATTAAAATTACAAATTTTGAAACCCTTTGATCATTAGGCAAATGATATCGAAAAGATTTGAAATTTAATTTCTAAGTACTTCAAGTGGTATAGATCATGTTCAACGGTGTCGATCGTCGATTTGGAGGCTCCATCATCGAAAATAAACGGGTGGCTTAAGAAATCTTGGGTTCTTATCAATAGCGTACCAACTCTATATATATATATATATATATATATATATATATATATATATATATATATATATATATATATATATATGATACTAGGTATATATGATAGGAATAAAACTCTTCATCCGGCTATAACATTTTGGACGGCGGCTATACCTAAAAAGTTAAGAGAGTTAAGCGTGCAAGTTCGAAGTCTAATTACTTTACATTTTTAACTAAGATATTTCTAAAAGAAATAAATACCCCCCCCCCCCCCTCTCTCTCTCTCTCTCTCTCTCTCTCTCTCTCTCTCTCTCCAAAAAGAAAAAAAAAAAAACTCTGATATGAAAAGTGAAGCTTCTCAGTTATACCATACTACGAACTAGTTACTAGTGATCATGCAAATTTTAAAAAAAAGTGCTTAATTTGCACAATAGTGCATGCACCTTGTGCACAAACAAATTAATGATTGGATTTTCGGACTCTAACAAAAACCCAACTTGTGTGGGAAGCCACTATCATGCATGTGACAATGATCCAAAAAATATTGCCAAATTCCGTAAGCAATCATCCTTCACGCAAAAGGAAAACAGCTTAGCTAGTCTTAATTTGTATTTGTTTTTAATTTATTTTTTTGTTGGTTCCTCTATCTTGAGACGTACAAGACACTTGAAGTTCATTAATTTCATGATATCTCATAAGAAAGCTACGGGGTATCATTGACCTCGGCCTCAACCAATTAATACAATCAAAATTGACAATACAATATATATCTAGTAAAATAACGTAAACCAAAAAAAGAGTTATACTTAATTTCTTTGTTTCTTATAACTTTCTCAATATTAAGGCCAAGTTTTTGTTTTTTTTTTCCTACTAGCTATCTATTGGAAAGGAAAAATTGGAAAATCCGAAAGCGAGGAAGCTATTTATTATTTTACCTTTGCACTTCCTAGATCATCCCAAAGGCGTAGAATAGTCGCGGTACAAGAAATAACCGCAGGGTTACTCTCAATAAGATCAATAGTTCCTTTTGTTATTCCATGTCCTAACAGGAAAAACATGTGCACCGAAACGACATGTACCCCTGAGCTGATCGAACCATTTCTTAAGTAATCATCTGTCTTTGGCACATATTTTGCCGAAAACCATTTCGCTTCGACCATGAACGCATTGCATAGCGCTACCCACTGTCCAAGTAAATCACAAAGTGTACGTCGTGTTACTTTAGACAGGAAGAAACTAAAACAAGCGAAATATCGGTTAGTTCAAAAGTATATATATATATATATATATATATATATAGAGTCCGCTACTATCCTTTTAATAGGATAGGAGCACTATCAGTTTTTTAAATTTTTTAGATTAATTTTTTCATCATTTCTAACCATTGGATTAATTACTATAACCAAGTGGGGACCACTCAACCCTGGGGACCATTCAACTCTAACCGACTAATATCATCCTAATCCTACAATTTCTCATCCAATGGTTAAAAACTTGATAGGACAAGTGCTCCTATCCTATTAATATGATAGTAGCATATATATATATATATATATATATATATATATATATATATATATATATATATATATATATATATATATATATATATGTATATAATAAGTCGATCATACCGATTTCTTCAAAGAATTTATGGGGTTTAATCCATGTTCTTTAGTAATAAGATGTGCTATCTCACTTGTGAGATTGAACAAGGCCATGTAGCATGCTCTCATGTAGTCGGGAAGCGATTCCGGGGTCGAATTTTCCCATCTGTATTTATATATTTATTCAAATTAAGTCATCACATGAGGATATTTTCAGTTCAATAATCAAAACATTGGACACTCGCACCACTACGACAGAATTAGGTTATAGCGACACATGTTTGGGTCACTTTTGAGTAAGTGTCCCATTTATGCTAAAACTTAAAAAAACATCTACTAATGCCTAAATATAAAGCCCAATCCAACCAAAAATAAAAGATTACTCTACTGATCAACCCACCACACCCAGTCCATTTGACCCGATTACAAACAGAAAAGAAAAAAAAAGAAAAATTAATTACCATCTTCTCTTCTCTCTTCACTCAATCCACTAAAATTCTAGACGAAGTGCCTTTCTTGTCGTCTTCCTACGCCACCGCAGCCAATGAGATAGAGTTTCGGCGGTTGCTAAATGCTTAAATAAGTATTTGTAAATTAGCAGCACTTTTTTAAATTATAGCGACACTCTTTAACTGTCACTATATACCTAGCGACCCCACATATAGTAATTAACACTTTTTAAAAGTGTCGGTAATTTTAGGTAGCAACATTTTTTTTGACATATACCTATATTTAAAAGTGTCGCTTTAGACCGTTTTTGTTGTAATGGAATTGCAGTGGTACAGTTCACTTTATTATCTTTGTACCTTGAAATTTTATTATAATATAATTGAGCACATGAGAACTGGCTCAAAAACGGGAAAAGAAGCACTACAAATTAGTATTTAATTGTTTAGAACATCGGTGCTTCTTGTTTCGTTGGTTTGATTCTATATTGCCTATCTAAAAACAGTAAGTCCAAACAACCATCAGATACAAAATTAATTATTGTATGCAGACAAAATTAACGTTACACCACGTAAATAAAAGGGTGTTATCTGAAGTTTTTCCTTTACGGAAAAAAACTATACAAAACTTACTTGTTGATTACTTGTGTGAAGATGCGGAGTTCGTCCGGTGATCCGATAACATCAAATATATCGTCGATGAGATATATAAATGCAATCACTTTCGTGAGTAGTATCCTATGGTCGGAGAATTGTGGACCTTGAAGAACAGTCATGGACCACATGTACCACTTTTGTAATTGATCTCGAGCACTTGTTAATTGTTGTATTAAGCCAAAGTTCTTCCACCACCTATGTGTATCAAAAAAATGATGAAGCTTAATTGTCATTTGCACTCATTAGCAAAAATATTAAAAAACAAAGTTATTATCACATTAATTGCTTAAAACAAACTAATAATTAATTAATATAGGTATGTAGTACTCCAACTAGATAGAGACTAATCCAAATGTTGCTTCTGTCTCAAATTTTATTTTATTATATTTAGAGAAAGATATATAGCATGCTACCTTTCTCTCTCTCTCAAAAAAGAACTTCCTAACATTTATAATCAGTAATCTCTAAATTAAAGTCATTTTCAAATCTTCTGATAAAAAGCTAATCTACTAGTTTGATTTCGAATAATATATATATGATCAAATGGAGCATATATATATACTATGAGAACTACAAGTGAGAACTTAACTTACCTTGCAAGCACTTTGAGTTCCTTTTGATGTAGTTCTTGATTCAAATTGAACTCCCTTATTGCTATTTCTTCTATAGCTCCAACCCTTTGCGACGATCTTCGGAGATAGGTGAGGTATTGCTTAGCTTTGTACAATGGCAAGCTCATATGATAGGGATGCTCCAACGAATCCCTCACCAATGTGCCCAAATTTGGTTCCAAATGCTTTATAGAAGATTTCAAGTGCTTGCGAGAGAACTCGTTTGCCTTATAAAGGATGTCCTCGCCCGTGTTCAAATACGATGAGTCATGTAAGCTTAGCATTCCTCTCATATCTTTGCGAAGGCAAGGCTTGAAATCGCCCCTCTCGTCAGTGAACCTATCAAACATATCTTAGCATTATAGAATGTTAGAGATTGATCTTATAATAGAACAAAAAATGAACGAAGGAATTAGTTAATCACTATTATGAATTTAACTCTTAAATAAAAGTTTGACATAGATTTCGTAGTTTCAAATTAGAAATTTAACTCTTGAATTTGCGTAACAATTTATCTTTTATTATCTGAAAAAGATGTCACATTAGTATCATCCGCAAATTCCTGAGTTCGAAAGAAAAATTATATTGAATGCGCCTTGCATACATAGGTTGAGCCCCCAAAAGTAGCTAGTAATGTTGCGCGCGGTGTGCATTCATCCTTGAGCTATTTGTATGATCCTCGAGCCATCCGTTTGAATGCATCGGGCTACACGAGATGCATCTCATATGATAAGCGTGGGATATATCTTACAAAGTTTCTGCCCTCCGTTGAAAATAACAATTGCAGATATAATGTTCAGGCAATGGTAGACATTTCCAGCTAACTTTATTTCTAAATGAAATAAATGAAGCGGATAGCGTGCTGCCTATCTCTCTCTCAAAAAAAAAGTATGACATGCATCACGGTCATTATATATGTGCATATATATATATATCATGCATGTTTTCTGAAAAAAGTAATGTTGCTACATCTTAAGATAATCAAGTACAATATTGTTTGCAGCAAATAACAAGTGGTTCAAACTGAAACTTGGGTTTGCTACTGTAGTAATGCTTGAATGTAGTTAATTAAATGAAGCCGAAGATTGAAAACTTACTAGAAGACACAAAATATCCAGCTTCTCTGAGTAATCTGAAGGAAAGAGATGCTGCAAACATATCCCCTCTTTGGTTGATATTATTGAGATTCTTATGTAAGGAATCGATAATGGCAGTAATTTCTTCATTAAAGTGGCAATCAATGCAGAGCCGCTTCAGGGAATCAACAGTGCTCAATGTCTCCAATTGGTTATTTCTCCCAGAGAGCATGCTTTTCACCTTTTTCAAATTCTCCGTATGATTAATGAAGGATTTGTCCTAATTAAATAGCAAAACAAAAAGTACAGTTGGTCCATGATCTAATTAGTTGTAATTAATGTTGAAAGTGAAACAATCGTTGTACTCTAAAAACTTAAACGGTTATTAGAGAACGACGCGCGTTTATATATTTTTATATTTAACACTCTCTCTCACATCTGGACTCGAGTTTTTTTGCAAGGTATATGACGTGTGCTTAAATTAAATGACAGAAAATTAATAATGCTAAAAGCTTGGCGTGACTCGAATTCAGAACTTTCTTCTCTGATACTATATGAAACAAGTGTTGTACTCTAAAGCTTAAGCTGTTAGAGAACATTGTTTATATATTTTTTTATTTAACACTGAATATATAGCTTTATAAATTTGGTTTCAACATATCGTATGCCCTAAATTTGACTTGGTTGCAACTTCTCTGTAAAATATGCAAACACATATATATCAGTAGGCCGGAGTGTATCACGAGCTAATCTACCGTAATAAGGAGACACTACAAGAAAACTAGTGTTTTGTGGAGAAACTATTCGCCACAAAAAGTTCATATTTCGCCACTAAAACGTTTTTGTGGCGAAATACATTCAGCCTTCGCCATAATAATCATATGCTAAAAGTTATTGTGAGGAAAAACTTTCGCCACAAAATAATTTGTTATTTATGGCGAAAATGTTCGTCACAGATACTATTTTACATATTGTAAAAAAAAATTATATTAGAATTAAATAGTATTTTTTTTTTTTAAAAAAAAAATTAAATTATATGAAACAAGGACTTAGTTTTTATATTCTTTAAATATTGTTGATCGTGCATGCACGTTTCAACAGCATGTATCGAATGCTCCACACGAAGAATATGTTGGAAAAATATCTTTCTAAAACTTTAGTAAAATATTTTTTTAAACAATTTTTGAATACAAAACATACAACTTCAGTTTCGAAAATCGCAAGCAAAAATTAAACTGCTAATACTATAGAGATTAAGAGATCGCGCAGATGAGGCTCGTGAGTCGGGGCGTGCGAAAAGCATTGTCATAGAAGCTAGATTATTGCTCCACGTGCAAGGTTCCGGCCGGCGATCACTTCTACCGATACAACGACCACCGTCCACGCCGTCGGCACGTCTTCAGGGTGGTTGGTGCAACACGAAACTAGTAGGTAGGGGTGTAAAACGGGCCGGGCCGTGGCCCGGCACGGGTACTGTAGCATCCGTGTCGGGCCGGGCAGGCCTAGCTCAATGGGCCGTGCTGGGCCGAGCTACTACGGCCCGTCGGTCCGGCACGGCACGGCCCGTTCCGGGCCTGGACAGTGCCGGGCCGACAGCTCGGCCCGCAGCCCGGCACGGCCCGGCCCGGCCTATCTTTCACTAGGCTCTGTGTATATAATATAGGCTATAGCCTATAGCCACCAGTTCCTACTAGTGACTAGTCACTATCACTATGTGATGCTTTCCAAGGTGCTCTGGCATTGTGCCTTGGACAGAGGACCCAACGGCTCACTATTGACCCGTTGGGCCCTCTTTTTTCTTTTTTTTTCAATTTTTTTTTTATTACTAGTTAAAAAAAAAGGTAAAAAATTCTAAGAAAAAACTTTTGAATTAAAATGACTATGATGCCCTCATTAACATTCAAAAATTTGAATGTTAGAGAGGGCATTTTGGTCAAAAAATAAAAAAATAAATTTATATATATATATTTTTAAAAGAAAATTCATCTATAAATACTACTATAAGCATTCAAATTCATCATAACAAAACTCCATTCATCTTCTTCTACAAATATTAATTCCTCCTACTCTTACATTTTTAATTTAAATTTTCTTTCCTCAACTCTCAAGTTTAGTTTGCAAATATTTTTAATTTTCTTCAACATATAAAAAAAAAAAAAAAAAAGCTGAAAAACCATATTTCTGGCTTCGGGCTGGCCCGAAGCCCGGCACGGTCTGGCCCGGCCCGGCCTGGGCAGGCCAGAGACCGGGCCGGGCTTTCCCATCCAAGAAAACGGGCCGGCCCGGCCCGGCCCGCCATTGGCCCGAAACGGCCCCGTTAATGTGGGCCGTGCCAGCCCTGCACGGCCCACATTGCACCCCTACCAGTAGGCTTTAGGAGATCCAGTAAAATATAGAAAGCACGGTGTTGAAAGATGCAAAACTCAGTGTAAAGAATGAAGCTCAGTGCACAAGTAGCTGAGGAAGAAGATGATCAAGAGGTGAAGCTCAGGTTGACTTTCCTCATCAGCTCAAGTGCACCTTAACCTCTGTATATAGATAAGGGTCAGGTAAAGTCCAACGGTAAGATCCAACGGCTAAATCTCACTGAGGTTGGACCAGATATGGACAAAATCCAGATAAGACCCTTAACAAGATAAGAGATTATAAGGTAATCATAAGGTTTGAATAATAATAAAACCCAGTAAAAAAATAAAATAAGAGAAAAGATGTAAAGTGAGCCGGATTCACACAGGCCGCCATGCACCCACGTACCCTGGCTCGTATCATGCATGTGTTTTGTCGAGAGCTCCACTCTCATATTCTTTTAAGTAGCTAATTTAAGGATGAATGAGTATATAAAGAGAAGCAACATACCTTTGGTTTCCAATATGGAACTAAGCTTCACATATGGAAACCAAAATACGGGCTCCCAAAAAAGGCCCATAGAGTGTTGGGTTGCTCAGGAGGCCCAAGGACTAAATAGAAGTTTTAAATCACTGTTTTTAAAAATTGATTCTAACAGAATAATTTTACAATACTAACCTATATTACTATCAAAAATAAAAAAATATATAAAGAGAGAGAGTTCCTTTAAAATTTATTTTCTAGTGAGAGAGAGAAGAGAGAGAGAGAGTTCCTTTGAAAATTATTTTCAAGTGATCAATACTCTTAAACGTGATTAGCATACTTTTGAATTATCTATATACTAAATATATTATACAGTTCTTTAAAAAATGACTTTCTAATGCTTCGAGTACCCAGCAATTTAATGGTGTAATTTTTGCAACCTTAAAAGATTAAAAATAGAATTCCTAATTAATTAAAAATAAAGATTATTGGCCTTGATCTAAACATTTCATAGTACTTTTTAGCATAAATCAATAAATTTTGATTGTTCTATACTGTTTAGAAACAAATGCCTTTCCATTAAAAAGGAGAAGTTTTGAGGCCGTCAATTTTTAGATATATCCTATGGACAAAGAAATTAAATTTTTTTTTGTTTTTTGAAAGACACTTCAAATATTCTTGAGCATGTTCAAACGTTATGCATCATCTGTTTGTTCGGATGCTCTATAACAAGAATGAGTCCACTACATACTAATATCATATAATATCTCTTAGAAGTAAATAGTAGAGTTTACTTTTACCTCATTTCCTATATCATTCCCAACGATGGGTTATCTAGTTAGAACTTCAAATAACTTATATCATATTAGACGGTGCTGATCGTTCAAATCGGATAACCGATTATTGAAAATCAACATAGAAGTAAACTTATGTATTTACTTCTAAAAGTAGAGAGAGAGAGAGAGAGAGAGAGAGAGAGAGTAACCAGCTGATCTAATTGGCTATTGGTACTGCATGCTCCAGGATAGGTTTTGTTGCTCCTCAAATTTCGTGCAGCGCAGATTCTTGGGGAGGACCAATTAGAAGAGAAGGAGAGTGCTACCAAGTGTGCGGCCATGGTAGCTTTTGCTTGAAAGGGAACGATCTCTGATGAGCTTCTTAATTAGTTTGATGCTCTCTCCAAAACATGTAACCCTAAACCCATATATATATAGATAGGTTATGGGGTGGTTCAAGCCCACCCCTTCAAAATATATATATAGATCAAATTATTGCTTGTAGAGAGCGTAACAATTAATACATCCAAAACACCACACGCAAGCCATAAAATAGAAATCTAATTTACTGAATACATTCTTCTTTTTTTTTGAGAGAGAGATAGGTAGCACGCTACCCGCTTCGTTTATTTCGTTAAGAAATAAACTTAGCTAGAAATATGAATCAATTAGGATTCGAAATCGGATCTCGGATACCAAGCTTGCTTTCTGGGACGGTTGGTTTTGAATACATTCTACAATACTAATGTCACTGTGCTAGTTGTGGCGTGGCATTGCGAGGATGGCGTGTGGCGTGCCAATGTCGGCATATATATCCTCCTATGATAGTATCATGCCTCCAAATAAAATAGCAAGTTTTCATAAAAGTTTTTATTAAATTAATTATCATAAAAATTACTTTTTTAGAGTGTTTTAAATATTTGGACAAATTTGCGGGAAAAAAAAATACCGTTGGTTCTGAATTTTTGCAGAAATTAATGGTTCATTCTTTGAATTTTTGCAGTAAATTGATGAAAATATGTTTATTCATTTTTCTTTCTCCTCTGTCTCTCTCTCGTTCATTTTTTTTCCTATCTTTTCGTCTTCCTCATTCTCGTCGTTTCTTCTTCTTTTTCTTCTCGCGCTTTCTTTTCCTTCTCCTCCCCCACCACCAGCACCACCACCACCACCACTCTCACATCAACGCCATGTTTCTCTCTCGTATCTCGCCCACACTTTCGCCGACGTTGGAGATGTCGATACGGGCTTTGATATAGCACAAATCGTAGAGATGAGGCTATGGCGGATGGTGTGCCATGGATGACGATGACGATGACGATGACGACGAGGATGCCATAAGATTTGAGAATGATGGGAAGGAGATAAGGTCAGGACAGGGTCAGCTGTAAAGGGAAGGGAGGGAGTGCGATAGTGAAAAAAAATATAGAATATGAAAGAATATTATAAAAATAAACCTCTAAATGCGGTGAATGATTCGCGCATTATAACTACTTATAAGGAGTAAAAAAAAAAATAAAAGCGGTGAACCATTAATTCATCACTTTTACCAACATAAAAATATAGAAATAAACTAGAAAAATAAAGTTCACACGCTTTTAAAGCGGTGAATCATTCATCACCGCTTTTAAAAGCGGTGAACTATACTTTTATAGAACCAATATTTATAAATAAAAATTTAATAGGTCTATTTTTAAAATAAAATTTTAGAAGAAAACTATTGCAATAAAAAACCGCATCTAATATGCAAATATTATAGTTTCTCTCCGCCAATATCTTTAAATGGAAAATTTGCCAAATCATTTGAGTTATGTTTTATTTTGATTTAAAAATCTCCAATCTAATAATTTTTTTTTTTTATTACACCTTCCAGATCATGCCCTCTAAAATGTACTAACATTAATTGAGAAAAGGAAGAGCCTTTTTCCAGCAAGTAGTACGTGCAATTTGTGCGGGTAAATAAAGTGTTAGCTCCAACCATTTTCTCACCTAAAAATTTTAAAAATTGGGACCATTTAATTTGCTCCTAAAAACACTAATGCAACCTCCTCACCCATTTAATTATATATATATGTACATTTCAACAATCAAGTGCTTCAACTAGCTAGAAATCGACTTATCGGAGATCGACGATCACACATGTAGATATATAGATGCATGGCGTTTTTAATTCTCTCATGCGCTACGTGATATTACCCATGGAAATGGATCGAGTTTAGATGAAATCGTAACACGATATGTGCGCGAATTTGGAACCTATTCGACTTAATTGAAATTGCCTGATTTTTATATTTTCTCTTTTTATTCTTGTCTTATTCTCTCTCTTTTTTGAATGAAATTAATGGTCCATTGTATTCTAATTTTTGTCACTAAATGAACCACATGTTGGATGTGTATAGCATCTTCATGAATTGCATGTGACATATGATGTTGATCGGTATATACACACCCAACATGAAAGAAGCCTTAAAGCTCTTACATAAATTTTTAGGTTTAACTAATGAAGTACTTAATCTTTAGCATTCGATGCATCTAGCTAGTATTTAGAAACATGCATAGACATGTTGGTAGATCTAATTAAAGTTGCTTTCTAAATTAATAAAGCCTATGGTTGTTGTTCTATCACCACGTACTCTGCGCGCTTTTAAATCGAGCAAATACGTTTCCCTTTCGCTAATTTTTCTCTTTAATTTCTTTGTTTGGAAAAGGAGCAATTATTTGAATATCGGTTTGTCGTATATTGTTATATTATACGCAAAGATTTAAGAGTGAAGAAGAGAGCGATGTTAACGAAGGACATTAAAATTGCTTGAGTTCTGACACTATAAAAAAAGTTAATACGAGAATGACTTTTTTAGGCAGTGACTTAGGAAAAGCGTCTCGGCGTTTTCTGATATAAAAAATAGATGCTTCAAAAATTAAGCGTCGTTATATGATATCAAATAATTTATTAAATTATGATAAATTTTACTATTATTTTTAATTTTTACGCTTTAAAGCGTCGAGATTTTAAAAATCCGGACGCTTTAAAGCGTAAATATTCTGACGTTTTAAAGCGTCGAATGTATTTCTACCGACGCTTGGTATAAGCGTCGATATATCGTGGCGACTCTTCATTTGACTTTCAAAAATGACGTTGGAATATATTGGGACGCTTTTAAGCATCGTTAAATATAAAAAATAGCGTCCTTAAATGTAACATTTTTTGTAACGTGAGTTGCATGAGTTCTATAACGAGGAAGATCAGCTGTGCATGGATTTTTACGCTGGCTAAAATGCGGAAAAATAATTTTGAAAAATAAAACAAAATGCGGGAAACACTTCTAAATTTGATTTGTTTCATGTTGATCATTGAGAAATTAATTTTAGGACCTATATAATTACTATTGTGTTGACTTATGAGCAAAGTAAATTACATCGATCGCTCAATGATACTTATGAATGAGTAGTCAAAGGATGAGATATATATAAAGAGAGAGAGAGAGATATGTGATGAACTGGAATGTTTTTAAAAGTATTAAAGGCTTTGATACTTCGAATATTAGATAAGATTTTATATTACAAATTTCTACTATTTGGATTTTAGGCTAAGCCAAATGTAAAATTGGACCACCTATATATATTTTATGAATTTCAATTGTTAGATTAAGATTGTAATTTTCTAATTTTCCTCCAATTTTTTACCTAGCATGATGGGGTAAATCTAACTTATTGTTTATTAGTAGCTCGTGTTTAGCCTATTAATAAGCATCTGAAGTGAATTTTTCTTCGATATTTTAATGAAATTCATTCATTATTAAGCGAAAGCATGTGAGATCATATGTTTTAGTGTGAATCCTTGATTAAGATCAATAATAAACATTAAAGACTATATGTAACAAAAATAAAAAGAAGAAAATTTGCTGAAACTGTGATCATTTCTGACTTAGAAAACAAACCACTTTATTTCAATCAAATCCCCATAACAAAAGAGGAATTGTTACACGGATAGTGTGGCCACGGATGGTGATGACGATGACGTGACGATGACAACGATGGTGCCACACAATTTGAGAATGATGGGAAGGGAGAGAGCGCCAGGACGGGAGCAGCTGTAGAGGGGAGGGATCGGGTGCGGTAGTGAAAAAAAATACAGAACATGAAATTAAGAAAAAGAAGACAAATTATTATATATATATATATATATATATATATATATATATATATATATATATTTTTTTTTTCTTGGGAAGGCAATCACGTATTGTGGCGGCTATAGTAAAAGGTAAGTCAAGAAGCAGAAAAGAAAAAAGAAAAATTAATAAGTTGTACGTATTAAAGACAAAGTTGCACTATTTGCTGTTAAGTTGTATTGTTTAAGACTAATTAAGTTATATAATTTCAAACTATTTAAATTTATTTAAAACTAATTAAGGGTGTGTTTGGTTCCACGTAAAATTGTGAGAAATAAAATTTCGGTGGAAAAAAAATTTCGGAGAAAAATAAATTTTACGTATTCATGTGTTTGGTTTATAGGAAAACAAAATAGTTTTCCATTAAAATGAAAAAAAAAACGAAAAAATTATATATAGAAAACTATTATATAATATTTCCTCTAATTGTATATATTATATATTATTGATATATAATAATTATCTTTTCAATGTGGGACTAAATATCACACATGAAAATTTTAGTTGGGCTCCCAAATAGGCCCATTAATAATTATTGGACTCGCAAGAGGCCTTAAAAATTTTAAATTCTAATAAAGCCTAATAAAATCTAACATATTAAACAAAAATATATTTTATATGAACTATTAAAATTATTATTTTTGAGACCATATAAGCATCGTTTTGTTAGGTTAAGTAGGAACTAGTTATTAGCAATTATAAGTTTACGCGATGTAAGCTTAGAATAGGCCAATTTTACGTTTGGATGAAAATTGAGTTGTTTACCGGAATAAAAAAAATAACGTTTGGATATAGATAAGATGAAATAAGAAGAATATCGGACAATTATAAATAGAAAATAATGATATTTTCCCAATTACCTTCACTTCCGCTCTTTTACTTGCTTATCATTTTCTAAATTATTTTTCTTAATATTATAATAATATATTCATGCATTTATTTTATATACCGAACTATTAGACATGTTTTTATATCAAATTTTAAATAATATTTTATAAAAATTAAATTATATATTGCATGATGTTAAAAATTTCAAGCGACTCGTTAGGACTCGAGCTTACTCGACTTGAAATTAGGCTAGCTCGAGCTTGGCTTGAATTAATTTTAAGCTGAGCTTGAGCTTAAATTTAGATTCAAAATTAATTTCAAGTCAAGCTTAAGTAAGGGAAGCTCGCTTAAGCTCGGCCCATTTCCAGTCTGTCCTGTTGCCATCAATTTTTTTTTATATGGTTCAAAGAGTTGAACCAAATCGTTTTATAAATTGGGTCATGGTCGATCCGTCACTGAGCAACTGACGTGAAGGATTTGGTGGTTGATGCTAGAGCAGAGTTCGAATTAGTTGATTCGTATTTTAAGTTTATTTCTTAACGAAATAAAGCGAAGCGAGAGCGTCTTCTTTATCTCTCAAAAAAAAAAAAATTTAAATAAATAAATAAATCATTGGTTTTAGTATGATTTGCAGCGCAGTTTGGTACAATTTCTAGGCATTCAATTATAGTCTAACAATTTGCTCGACGTCGTCCTCATCTAGTTGATGTTCAAGTACTCCTCCATCTAGTTGGTGTTCACTGTACATGTACGTGCCTTTGACATTTGTATACGTACTACGTACGTACGTACGTACGCCCATGCATAGCCAACTCCAAGAAATTTTAGAAGGTACCGGAGAGAACATAAGTTCACGTGGAAGGGAGAGAGAGAGATGAGATTAATTAACGGTAAATTGCACGTTTAGCCCGGTAACGACCTAACCCTGTTCGGATGTACAAATATTTTATTTGATGTATTTTTTATATAGTATATGAGAGATTAGAAATACGTGTGAATATAAAGAATAAATATCATATTCATCATTTAATTTATTTTTGAAAATAAATAGGAAAAATATTCTATCATCTAAAAATTAGAGTAAGAAGTTATCTTCAACAGTGAATGTCCATTTTCTCCTGACGCAGCTAGTAGACATTGGAAGGCTACCGCAATAATAGCTTAACTTAATCATTTGGATCGATGATTTATACTCAACTAGTTATTAGTGCTAATGAAGCTGCATTGTTATATTTGGCACTAGAGACGATTTGATAGTCGAAATTATGCGATGAATCTTTCGTCGCCTAAATTTAGACTAAGAAATTGGACCTGATCTACGAGCACGCGGGGAGTAGCTAGGCGTAGATTGAGGTCAGTGCAGTATACTCCAGTTGCGGATCATAGTGTTGATGCGTTCAATCGAATGGACTGCGTTTGGGGGTGCGGCCTGAAAGATGACCGAGTTTATCCCACTACCCACCACGTTGCCGTCGTTGATCGAGTTACGCAATGGAATGGTCCTCTGTAAAGAGCAAGGCTCGCGAGCATAAATGTGCTGATCAGCGAGGATTCGTTGCGTGCCCACTGTAACTGTGAAGCTCAGGAGACGAAAGTTAAGCCGGAAAACTTGCAATGTCCTTGTGGCTCAGTTCAGGGTAACAAAAATATTCGGCTGCATGTGTTGCATTTTCAGGTTTGCCTTAAGTTAGATGGAAAGGTACTTAGCTTTGGGGCCGCGTACGTCGAGATTTGTAGAGAGTTCAAAGAGAAGCAGGTTTCGGGCAAAGCGCGGCACTTGACAGTACGCAAAGCTCACACAGGAGCGAGCTTGACTAAATGCTTAAGTTGGTGTTCCGCTATTAAATTTGATAAGAACTCAGAAAGGCTCGCTTAGCTAGATACACAATGCTGCTGGAGCGCCGCGCGAAAAATTTGATCCCCTGTGACAACCACTGGTGGATCGTACCCGAGAGCTAGAGAAGTGAAAGGAATCTTTGGCAAAAGTCCGGGCACTAGTGGTGCAAACCCTGGTACATTTTAACCTTGACTAATTAATGATATAGCACAGCGTGCATCAACCCACGGCCATCGTACTACAGTTGCCGGCAACTCTCACAGGCCCCCATGCATATACATGCATGATTACAATGCCCGTTGATCGATTAAATTATAAGATAGTTGCCGCTAAAGGATAATTTTGTTGCAGTGTGCGGGGATTGATCATGGGGAGGCGGCCGTGCTGCGACAAGCAGAGGGTGAAGAGGGGGCCGTGGACGGCGCAGGAGGACAAGAGGCTGGCGGAATTCATCGCCGCCGACGGCCGCCGCTGCTGCTGGCGGGCGGTGCCGAAGCTGGCCGGCCTGCAGCGGTGCGGCAAGAGCTGCCGGCTCCGCTGGACCAACTACCTCCGCCCCGGCCTCAACCACGGCATGCTCACCGAGGCCGAGGAGTGGCTCGTCATCCACCTCCACGCCAAACTCGGCAACAGGTAAAACTTTGTCCGTCCGGCACAATTAATTATCAAGTTTATGTAGCAACTTACACGTCCGCTGGCAAAGTACCAAACTAGATTGCTTTCAGCTACAGCATTACAAACTAGACTGAAGTAGAAAAACAAAATTCAAAAAATATTATCCGGGTTATATATGGCTTAAAAACTGCAATTACAGAAATATTAGATATGCTAGCTGTACGTATAACTGGGAAGCATTCTGACTCAATTTGAATTCATAGAAATTAAAAGCAAAAAAATAAAATTTTTGTAATATAACAAAAAAAAAAAAAAAAAAATATTTTGGAAGGCCAATTGCAGTTGAATCCAAACCTGAACTGAAACCCGAAACCGAAACCAAACTTGTATAAAATCGTACGATGTATAGAATATAATTGTTTAGATATTTGTTTGAATGATTAATATATATTAATTAATAATTTTCATGTAATATTTAGTTAATTAAATAATTGGGATCGATCGGTTTTTCGGATATGCATATTCGATTTTGTATTCAAGTTCGATTTTGTAAAATTGTTTTGATTTAAACTAGCATTAAAAGTATTTTATATTTGGAATAGTTTTATACGTGCTTTAATTTTTCTCCGACCCTTAATCACGTAGAAATTACTCTAAAAAGTGTCGATATCAAAACTACCATTCTAATTTAAAAATCCCTGGTGCATGTGACAAGGATTTAGCCACTAATATATCCTTAAATCAGGCAATCTCAATACGTATCCACGGGTATCTACGGATTACTCATAAATTTATGAATTAATATAGATATATATACTTTCCTCAAGCAAAAAATTATAGGTAAAATAGGTATATACCTGTTAATTATGAATATTTTGGACGACCCTCGGATACCCATTGGTATCCATAAGTTACGGTTTGATCTCTTTTATTTTAAATAATAAGTTATGTTTTGAGTTTTTAAAAAATAATATAAACATTATTTATATTTGGAAACTATAAGAACAGAAAGGGATCAAGGAAAAAAAAAAACAAAAAAAAAAAAAAGATTAACTTATGGTAAGAATGATGACTGTCTAAAAATTTCTAGGTAAATTCCATCCACGCTTGCGTAACCTGCTGGTATAATGATCCGCTCATGAGTTGTTCCCCCGTTTGTGAGGTCTACTAATATTATCAACTTTTTTTAAAACTAAAATTTTTAAGCCCTTAGAGGCTATTGCATTTGGTTGGAGGGATATCCCAGAACAAGACGGGATATCCCTCTTTATCCCCCCAAATAAAATGCAATTTGGAACAATTTGGGTTATCCCATAGAATTTACTCTAAACGGTAAACAAGTCACCGTTTTCTTTAGGGACTCTCGGATGCGCGGAAAATTGCT
Source organism: Aechmea fasciata (assembly GCA_025177825.1). NCBI lineage: Eukaryota > Viridiplantae > Streptophyta > Magnoliopsida > Poales > Bromeliaceae > Aechmea > Aechmea fasciata. The sequence goes on along the minus strand of CM045932.1, from coordinate 10,438,216 downwards.
CAGAAGGCGGTGAATAGTTCACGCCTTGAGAATGCGATGAACGATTTATCGTCTCTATTAAGGCCGTAAAAAAGTTACCGTCTTCTCTAGGGACCTTCAGATGCGCGGGGAATTAGTCAGAAGGCGGTGAATAGTTCACGCCTTGAGAAGGCGCTCAAGGCGTGAACGATTCACCGCCTTCAAGAGGACTTCCAAAAGGCGGTGAACGAGTTACCGTCTTTGTGAGAAAAACCAACGTGGCAGCTGAGGTGGCGAGAAGATGGTTAGTTTTACAAATAAAATTTTTGAAGAATTATTTTGCCAATTATCAAATTCTACGGTCATTTTCGAAAAAAAAGTCCTAACATGCTAGTCACGCCTAACATGTGAAGTTGTCTGTACCGCATACTAGTTATGACTAATATGAGGATTAATTAGACTTGTGTCGCTTATTAATTACACATTAATACATAAATTTTATATAATCGCATTAGATCTGTATAATATGCTAGTAACATCTAGGACATGCATGTCAAGATAAGGGAAAAATATTTCTCTATATCTAATGTAGTTTGAACTTTTAGGTTGAACCTAATTAGCCATTAATCTAACATTCTGTATCAAAGCTAGCTAGAATCTCAACAACATTCACTCCATTTTCTGTAAGCTTCAGTAATACATGTTGATAGGATTCTCAGAATTTGTCTATTTTATCATCTTATTATGATTTATTTGTGCAGTACTTCGCTGTCTAATAGCTTTGCGAAATCTAAAATAATGTTTTAATTAATATAGAATTACAACCACGGCAGGTGGTCGAAGATCGCGGCGGAATTGCCCGGGAGAACCGATAACCAAATAAAGAACTATTGGAACACGCGCATCAAGAAGAAGCTCGTCGGCATGGGGATCGACCCGGCCACCCACGAGCCGCTCGGCCCGACAGAATCGACGGCGACGGCCGCGGCGGAATCGAAGTCCGACGATGAACTGCAGCCGCAAGAAGGCGAGGCGCGAATCACGAGGGAAGCGGCGTCGGAGGAGGAGCAACCGGTGCTGAGCAGCAGCTTCCTGTGGGAGGGGGATTTTAGCGCTGAAAGAGAGGAGTCGGCGATGTTTCCGTGCGGGAGTTTCGAGGGATGCGTAGAAGTCGGCGACGAGTTCTGGAACTTCCCCTGTGATTCGCTGTTCGATAGCGCGGAAATCGGCGTTTGAGAATGTCAGACGCGTCGCTATCATGAGTCATGAGTGAACGTATAAAAATAAAAATAAAAATTTAATAAAATAAGAATTTAAAATAAAAAATCGAGAGTGTCCATTGTGAAGAGTTCCAGGGATTTAAGTGGTGATAAATCAAAGCTAAAATACTTCTAAAATTAATTGACAATTTTTTCTTTTTCATATTTAACACATGGAGCATCGAATATATTATTAAATATAATTTATTTTTAAAAAATCTTATAGAAAATTAATTTTATAATTTTATAATAATATATTTGATAACAAAATGGTTAAAGCTTCAACCGGTCGTAGGTTAGAGTCAAGTGGGTAGGATTTCACGAATTTATTTTCCATATATATTCTTCAAATTCCTTTAACTTATCCATAGGTCAGCTTGTGTTATATATTATTGTTTATTAAATGAACACATTAATTTTTAGGTCGATAATTTAAATAGCTACTTGTGTTCTCTTGGTTAATGAAACGAGCGAACACGAGCTGTCTCATTCTCACTCGTATTCAGCTTGTTGACACTCATAGGATTAACTTGGCTTTTATAAAAATCGTAACTCTTGTAATACTAACCAAATAATATCAAAAAATTACAAAAATTAATTTCTAAAAAATTTGAATAGCCTAAATCATGTTTACTGCACCATGTTTATAGTGCTAGCTGATGATTTAGATGCCCATCATCAGGAATGTACAAATACAAGCGGCACCGCATAACTACTCATACGGTGCGTTTAATTCGGATTATCCTGGTAGAATTACAAGCAATCATGTCAGGATTACTGCGTTTGGCTCATCCGGTTATGTGGGGTTATGTATCTCGGATTTTAACGACTAATCTTAATCTTGCATATTATATAAAATTACAAATTTACCTCTCCAACTTACGAGACTCTTTCAATACGTTATTTTAAAAATTTTAATTTAAAATTTTGAATTGTCAAATGTTAAATTTTAAATTTTAAATTTTAATTTTCAGTTTTCAAATTTAAATTTTTAACTTTACATTTATAAACTTTAAAATTGAAATTTAAAATTAAAATTTAAAATTTAAATTTAAAAATTAAATTTAAATTTAAATTTCAAATTTTAAATTTAAATTGTAAATTTTAAAGTTAAATTTAAATATCAAAGATTTAAATTTAAATTTAAATTTTAAATTTTAAATTTCAAATTTAAATTTTAAATTTTAAATTATAAAATACAAATTTATATTTATATTTAGATTTTTTAGATTTTAAATTTATAAATTTCATATTTATATTTTAAACTAAATATTAAATTTTATATTTTTTTCAAATTTAAAATTCTAAAAATTTAAAATTATTTTTAAAAAATTTAGTAAAAGAAATATTATTTATAAACAGTAAAAAAATCTATACCAAATAAGACTAAAAATAATTTTGAAATAAATTATATTTTATTGTCAAGATTACTGAATTTTATAAACTAAACCAAATATAGTAATACTATAAAATTGTAAATCAACATTATATTACTGTATTAAACCAAACAAACTATTGTAGTATCAGTAATAATTTTATTTAGAAATTCAGAATGGCTGAATATATCGAAATACTATGTAATATTACATAAGTCAAACCAAACGCACCCCTAGAAATATTTGAAGTTAAGGAGTTGTACGAAAGCCTAATTTCAATAGTAACTAAGGCTAATTTTTTATCGGGGCAGTTGCCTATATACCTGAAAAGTTCATAGTTTTCTTATTTACCTCTCTTAGCAGACTAATATTAAAAATACCCTTCTTATGTTCAAAGGTTTTCTAATATCCCCATATAGTTAAGTTCCGTCAGTTACCTGCAGTTATCTCTGTAAAATTATCATTTTGCCCGTTCAAAATACCCTTCTTATGTTCCAAGTCTTTCGAATATACCCCTGGTTGTGTGGCCGTGCGCCGCACCGTGTCGCACACATCCGACGATGTGCACTTTGCATCGCCGCCCTTGGCGGAGCCCTCATCCTCGTCCTCGTCCACGGGTGGCTCTGACGCCGCCCTGATGATGGAACGCTCCTCGTCGTCCTCCGCCATGGGCGAGTCAGATTCCGCCATGGGTGATTGGCAAGAGCTCGGCCAAGCCCTGTTCATCGGCCTAATCTTTGCCTTCCTCGTCGCCAAGCTCATCTCCATCGTCCTCTCCTTCAAGGAGGACCACCTCAAGCTCTCCCGCGACGAGAACGTGTCCGTGGCCTCGGAGATCGCCGAGGCCGGGGTCGTGGGAGCCGCGGATGCGGCGTCGGAGGAGAGGGACCTGTTGAGAGGGGGGAGTTTCTTAGGGGAGAGCGATGATAGCGAGTGGGAGGGGATTGAGAGCACGGAGCTCGACGAGGAGTTCAGCGAGGCGAGCACCTTCGTGGCGACGATGGCGGCCGATCGGGCGGCGTCGGTGGAGGCGGAGGAGCCTACGATCATTCCATTAAGGAGGAAGAAAGAGAGGATAATTTAAGGAATTAGAATAATAAGATAGGGGTAAAATAGGTATTTTAGATAGATTTTAACTCTAGTATACATTTAACCTACGTTTAACTTTGAATTAATCTAACAGGAGATAAATGGGGAGGTATTTTGGAATAACGGTAGAACGTATGAGGTGCATTTTAGAAAAAAAAAAAAAAAAGTTGGGGTAGATCAAATATTTCCAGACGCACGAGGGGTATATTGGCAATTATCCCTTTATGTTATAATGTGGTTTTGGGTTGCAATGCTTTCTCTGATGGCTTCTCATTGCCTCTTTTTGATGAGTTTTTACTCATGCATGGGCTGATCTACTGTCATTTTCTCCAAGTCCTTTGATGATTTTCTGGCTACAACCACATAATCAAATTTTGGATCCAAAGACCGCAATACCTTTTCCATCACGCAGACTTTCTTTTAAATTAAAAACTCGCTATACTACAAAAGGCGAATCTTCTTTACCCCTTCTCACCTCCTTTAATTGGAGAAAATCACACGCTTCCTTTGATATAGAAACGGCGGCAACATATTATCTCAAAAGTGGTTTCACCCACGCCATGCATGGTAGATAGTGAAAAATGTCTTCTTAGCCTTCGTTTTGATGCTTTGAGTTGATCTATTAACTCTCTCGGAAGAGCCGCTTGATCTTCTTGTACATGTTGCTGGTTCGCTGTAGCCATCCCTGACAATTAAGTTCCAAAACATATAGATTTAAATATTGTTTGAAATAGAAATCCTAATTATACTATACGTTCTATTGCTACATTATATCAGTAGTATATATAGTTCTCTTTGAGGTGCATGATGTATGTCCAAGTTAATTAAGTTGAAGCTTAAAGAGTACTACGACTTAGGCTTGGGATGTTCGTAACGTCCAGAAGCTCGGCCATGAGTTGATGGACCTAGTGTACGAGTGCATGTGAGAGAGGAAAGAGAGTTGTCTTCTTATGGGTTTATCGATAACGAGAAAAGAATGAAAGAGATTGAAAAAGAAAACTCGGGTTGAAGTTACTCTATTATATGAAAGAGGAATCATTGTAATATTTTCTTATTAGTTTTTGCCGAGGAAACAAATTTATGGTAAAAAATCGATTCAACGCTTAGTCGTAGAATCCCAACCATCCGATGCTTAGGATCAACAATGACAGTATAAAAACATGTTGCGAATTCACAAAATTCGGTACCAGAGTGAGTACCGAATTCCCAACAGGACTATCATGACATCGAGCTCTTATACCACTAATGATTGGAAATATTTTTGAAGTGTAGTGGATTAATACTAGGGAAGAAGAAGAGCATGTGGATTAATACTAGTTGGATATATATGAAATACAATCTTTTATATAGTCTTTCATAGTGACCTTTAATATAGCCTATAATGAGTTTACATCTTCTTCCATTATTACATGTGACTAGGGGTGTAAAACGGGCCGGGCGGTCAGCGGCCTACCCGGCCCGGCACAAGAGTGGGCCGGGCCAGGCACAGTACATGTACTGTAGCACTCGAGCCGGGCTGGCCCGACCAGTAAAATCGGATCGTGTTGGGCCTTACTCCCGGCCTGCACCACCCTAATTGGGAGTTGGGCTGTGGCTTTGGGGCTCTTCCAAAGGTCTGTCATAATAGACCCTTGGGAGATAAACCTAATGGACTAAAATGCCCTTCCCAACAATCAAAAATTTTACTGTTGGGAGGGTATTTTGCTTCAAAAAATTTAAAATTTTAAAATAATTTATAATTTTAATATTTTATAAATATATTTTAAAATTTCAAATTTTTTCACTGATATATTATTTTTAAAAAAATAATATTTTTATTTTTTAAAATTAAATATTTTTAAATAAAATTAATAAAATGAAAAAGGGCTGCCCGAAGCCCGGCCCGACCCGGCACGGTCCGTCCAGTCCGGAGCGGGGGGCCGTGCTGGGTCGGATTTCAAGAACTTTTGCCCGGCAGGGCACGACCTGATTTTGGGACTGGGCCGTGCCGGGCCGACCTCCGGCCCGTTTCGGCTTGGTAAATGTGGGCAGTCCGGCTCGTCACAGCTCACATTACATCCCTACATGTGACTCATTATATTTCAAGCTCTTCAAATTCCTAAACATTTGGAATATATAAAGTTACCAAACATTTCAACATCCGTAACCTTCAAATACCTTGACCTTTGACTATGGCCATTTTCAATATAGAACATTTACATGATTTGACATAAATTAAGTTTAATTTACAATATTCTCCACATTCCTCAAAAATCGGAAACTATTTGGGATCATTGATAATATGATTAAATATCCCGATCCATATCTCTCTCGGTCGGATAATTTTTATATTCTCAATTCTCAATATGATTTACGGACTGGATGTGACAACACAGTTTATTGTTGGACAAATGATTCCCTTTTTTCTGAGTATTTGAAATAACTCATGTTGTGAAACTTCTCATATATGCTGCATATATAGCTCTCACTATAGAACAGCAGTTCCTGAACCATGTTGCAACTCAAGCACAAATCTCAGCATTTCAAGAAAGGATCTTTTCCTATGGAAGCAACTCCATTCTATATATCTTGATCCCTTCAAGCGATAGCATGTCCGATATCTAACTCCGATCTCGTAAATCAAGCACTTGAAGGGATTGTCACTGTAAATTCTAATCAGAGGCCACTTCCTTCTTTTGTTTCTTTGCATCCTTCATTCCTAAATCAAGAAGAAAGTCTCAATCAGCACTCTTTTTTCATCTCAAACACTAGTAATAATAACTGGGCTTAAGCATTTTGGGCCGGTGGTTGGGCCCAACGAGTTATTGTTGCTAGTGGGCTGGGTCGTTACATTTGGTATCAAAGCGGTTCACTTGGACATGTGTGGCGAGTCTCGGTGACAGTGCGGATGACGGGCTAGCGAGACGAGTCGAACATCACATGGTGATCGTGGGCTGTGTTTGTGATTGGACTGACGAGGAAGCGGGGAGTTTGTGACACCCCAATAGTCCCACATCGGATAGAAATAGAGTTGTCATTGGGTTTATAATAATGGAAATAGAGTTGTCATTGGGTTTATAATAAGGGTCAAATGCATACGGGTCCCTGCAAACATAGTTAATTGCGGAAATATTCCTGCAAAAGCGAAACTAGGTGAGATGTCCCTGCAAAAGTCCAAAAGTATGCAGATATGTCCCTGCCCTGCCTTTTGCAGGGACATATCTGCAGGAATATTTTGCAGATATGTCCCTGCAAAAGGCACGGCAGGGACATATCTGCATACTTTTGGACTTTTGCAGGGACATCTCACCTAGTTTCGCTTTTGCAGGGATATTTCCGCAATTGACTATGTTTGTAGGGACCTGTATGTAAATAACCCTTATAATGAACTTAGACACTAGTAATAATAACTGGACTTAAGCATTTTGGGCCGGTAGTTGTGCCCAACGAGTTATTGTTGCTAGTGGGCTGGATCGTTACATTATTTCTCCCACGGACGTAGCAATAATTATCACATGGTAAAAATTCATATAATAACCGAGTAAGGGGAAGAGAAAATTATTCTGTGGAATTAGTGAACACCATCATTAATTAATCTACAGTAAATATGGTATAATAATTGAGATATGTTGAATTGGAGCAAGGTAGGAACACAAAAAATAAGTATTGTGGGACATATTAATTACATGTTACAAACTTATATGTGATATTTCATATACCTTAAATTACATTAACTTAAACTAAAACATAAATATATTAAAGCACAATTTCACCGATAAGGAGAATCGAAATATCTTAACTGTATATTACAACTGTGTCACTTAAGATTTTGTGTCTCTCATCAAGAACAAAATCTCAAAATGTACTGCTGTCAAATAGTAGAGGCAACCCTAATTTTTCCAAATACACTATCTAGCTAGTTGAGTTGCAAAAGTGCATATATGCAACTCTTGTTTTTATACAAGTACTAGTATAGGAAGAAGAGACGTACGTAGAAGATATATAGTGAGAATTTGAACATTAATTATTGCATATACTCAATTAAGCACACTACTACATGCATGCATGTTCTGAGCTATCTAGTATTTCCAAGAAGTAACAACTTCATGTACTCCTCAAGCATTGGAAGCTTTTGCTCCCCATTGTAATCATACATTACACCAACCATTCTTGCGGCATTTAGCGATGCTTCAACGAAATATGGTGAGAAGGTTCTTTGGGAGAAGCATTCCTTGTTTAGTATCTCCCATGTTCTAGAGATCATTTGCATCACATGTTCCCTTGCATTATTAGTAGAGCAATGAGGATTCTCTTTCGTATAGCAATCCAAGTATGAACCATCAAATCCTTGTTGATTCTCATCCTAGAAGAAAATTACAAAGGAGAATTTTAAAAATATTATACATTTATTGTTGAATGATCTATACTGCTAATTATTTTTATTGCGCACTTGATATGATTCAAGTACTACAAGTTTGATCCAAATTTTAAAATGCTATAGTACTATTTACGTTGTTTGATTACTACACCAATTTTATATTTTGAGGTGAGTATATATCTAGCTGCCCATTAACAACGGGCATCGCTAAAGCTATTTTTTGTTACTGCCAGAAAAGATACATTTTATCTAACATAAATCTCATATATTTTTCTCTAGCTAGTAATAAGAAAATAAGCTCTAACAATATCAATTCCTATTCGGAATTGCCTTTACGTGTTACGAAACGTTAGTATATATGCAACATGACAATATACGACTCACGAAAAATGCTCTAAATAAGTATTTATCTTCGCATTGGCTAAATGGGTCGTATAATTCGCACATTCGCAATACTTAAGGCAAGTCTTACTAGTTAGCTAGAGCAATAACATGTAGGGCATCCACTCTTTGGTTCCGAAATGAAAAAGAAACTGAACCAAACAAAATAATTTTCAATGAATGGAATCCGATGATCGAGTGGATGGCGAATTGATCGAATGTACGTATTTTACCTTAGCACTTCCTAGATCGTCCCAAAGGCGTAGAATTCTTGCCGGGCAAGAGAATAGGGTTGTGTCACCACTCTCAACAAGATATATAGTTTCATTTGTTATTCCATGTCCGAGAAGAAAAAATGCATGCGCAAAGACAATCGGTACCCCCGTGCTGATCGCACCATTTCTCAAGTACTCATCGGTCGTCGGCGCGGAATTAGTTGAAAACCACTTTGCCTCTACCATGAATGCATTGCATAGCCTAACCCACTGTGCATATAGAGAGGGAGAGAGAGCGGTTAATTGCGCACATTTTCAAACTCAAAAGAAATGAGAATAAGTAATCTGAACATTGCTTGAACAACGATCTTAAAAACGGTACCGATCGCTTCAAAGAGTGGATGGGGTTGAATCCGTGTTCTTTCTCGACCATATTTGCTATCTCATTTGTGAGATTGTACAAGGACATGTAGAGTGGCCTCATGTAATGAGGAAGCGAGTCAGGCACCGAGTCCTCCCATCTGTTCAATTCATCATGCATGTGGCAAGTTCATAATCGAACATATTCATATATATTCAATAGAAATTTAGATTAATTCCTATTCATATATATAATCCTGTTCAATTCATCACATAAGAGAGACATTTTAGGTTTCTATATATTCACACTCATGTTCAATTCATCACATTAGAACCCTTTGCATTTGAATTTCCATAGATTTAACCTTTTTCTTAACTGTTTGTCTGAAACAAACTGAAAAGTACTTAGCAATAACTATTAAATTCAAATATAAAATATATTGCATGAAAAAAAGATACCAAGTAATGGGGTTATAATCAAAATTAAATTCTATTTTTGAACCTCTATATATGAAAGTTTCAGTCCAAAATCATTTGTTTAAAATTCCAATACAATTTATTCAAAATAGTTAATTAGATTCCTATTTTTGTTACTAATTAATGCTAATATCTTTTCATCTAGCTACCTCTTCACAAAATTTATTGAATAGTTTATTTAGTTTATATGATTCTTTTCTATCAAGTGTAATTGACGTCATCTGGCAAATCGTTTTCCTAAAGTTTTTGCATTTGAAATTCAAAGTTTTTCAAAATTATTTGATACAATTTGAGACGAGAGTAAAATGCAAGGTTAAAATTGAATGAACTACAAATTATATATGCCTATATAATTAAGCTTCTGATAAACAACTGAAGTTAAATCGATTTCATACGTACCACAAATATGTAAATTCGAACATAAATCCTTACTTGTTGATAACTTCTGTGAAGATACGGAGTTCGTCGAGTGATCCAATAACATCAAAAACATCATCGATAATGTATACGAAAGCAATCACTTTGGTGAGTTCTATCCTATACTTGGAGTTTTGTGGACCTTGGATAGCAGTCATGGACCACACATACCACTTCAATAATTGATCTCTTGCCAAAGTTAATTGCTGTGCTAGACCCAAATCCTTCCACCACCTACCAAAAAGGATTTGTTAGGATAAAAATAAAAGTAAAATATTAATCATATATAATTAATATATGTAGTCTACAAGAGGCTGATTAATTAAAAATCCACAATTAATCCTACTCTAGATTGACCCAAGACTCTTCGAGAGTCTCTTAGGTATGCTGGAGTAAGTTAGAAAATGATAATTTTTGTAGAGTAGGTCTTGTGTGCTATTAGGAGCGAGCATGAGCTCTTTCGCTAGTTGATGATGTTCGAATCGATCGGTTAAGATTTCACGATCTAACATCGCGTATTTGATCTAATAATTTTTGTGATTTTTCGATATCATTTATCTAGCAATCGAAAGAATTCAAAATCAATAATTTTTAACGGCTGAAAATAAAAATCCTATAAAAAGTGGTGATATAGCACTAAAATTTTCGATCAGAAATATTGATCTTGTTGTAGATAGTATAAAGAATTTTGTATCAAAATTTCATTTGATTTGAATCCTTCTACGCCATTAAACTTGAAAACGGCAGATATCAACCATTAACATTATTGATTTTGAATCCTTTTGATCACTATGTAAATAATATCAAAAAATCGTAAAAATTATTTTCTAGAAACTTCAAATATACTAGATCAAGTCTAACGGAGCCGATCGTCGATTCAAATGCTCCATCATCGAAAACGGCTTAGGAGCACGGAGGCCTCCGTGCTCGATCCTAATAGCACACAAGACCTACTCATTTTTGTATGACCATATATATGGAGTATTACTAAAAATAATGACTTTGTAAATTAGTATACCTCACCTAAGAAATAATATTACTAAACTTCTCCATGGCAAATCCTTGTAGATGCTTCTTAATTTTATCATAAACTTTTTCATCACTCTATATATCCTTGGTTTCACTTCTTATTTGATTCCTATCTTATATATATTGTGAAATGTTTTGCGCCTTCTACCAATAGTTGGCATATCAAATGAAAATTTTCTCTCGAATAATTCTAATTAATCTCATATTATTACTAATTTCCATTTACAGCAACATACATATGTAATCTTAATAGAAGCTATGAAGTACTATATATACATAAATTAAGAATCATAAGACATGCATGCATTTACCTCATAAGTTCCTTCACTTCCTTTTGATGTAATGCTTGATTTAGATTGATCTCTCTCTTTGCTATTTCTTCGATAGCTCCCATCATTCGCGACGATCTTTGGCAATAGCTAAGGTGGCGCTTGGCTTTATAAGATTGTAAGCTCATATGATAAGGATGCTTCAAAGTTTCTTCTACTAATTTAGCCAAATTTGGATCCAAATCCTTCATAGAAATCTTCAAGTGGTCGCGTGAGAACTTATTCGCCTTATAAAGAATTTCCTCCCCCGTGTTTAAATGCGATGAGTCATGTAAGCTCATCATTCCTCTAATATCTTTGCTAAGAGAAGACCGGAACTCGCCTTTCTCGTCCACGAAACAATCAAACATATCTGATGCGTACGAAATTAGAGATTTCTTAACATAACGTAAAGATGTTATGAACAATTAGCCTTTGTAGCTAGGTTTATCTTGATTTCAATTATGTTGTAATTAGGGTTTCACTTCCAATCCTTCTATTAAAATTTGTATCTATAGGGCATTTATGAATGATGCCAAAAACAAGTAAAGAGAAGAAAAACATGACTTAGATAACTAAAAATCTATTAAGTTTGATGTTAAAAAAAAGAGATATGAGGTGTGAAATCTATTCCTCACCAGAAGAAACATAATATCCAGCTTGTCTAAGCAATCTGAAGGAAAGAGTAACCTCGAACAAGTCACCGCGCTTGCGAACATTACGAAGATCCTCGTACAAGGAATCAATAACATTCGCAATTTCTTCAGTAAAATGGTAATCGATGCCGAGCCATTTCAGGGAATCAGCTGCGACTAATGCCTCTAATTGATTCTCTCTTTGACACAGTACACCTCTCACCTTGCTCAAATTCTCCATATGCTTTATGTAGGATAAATCCTAAATAATGAAATTAAATTAAAAAAAAAAAGCACACTTGATTAATTAGGTAAAATATATATACCAAAATAAAGAAGAAAAACTCTTTCATATATAATTTTTGTAAGATTGATGTTAAGTAAACAAATTTCAGTAAACACTTTATTCTTCACCTGCATCATTTCTCCCAGTTAATGCTAACTCCAAACAAAAATAACATAAGAAATGTTATTTTTATTTCTCAAGTTCAATTAGCAATTAAGTAGCAAAATATTATATTAAATTAATAATATTTTGTCATGAAAATTTATGATATTATAAAATAAAAGTTCTGATGAAGAAGTATATATTTAAATTATATATACTGTGAGATTAATTAATTTGTAAAGTTATAATTTAAGGTTCAAGTAGACATTTTGTCGGACAATAAATAATGATTACACATTAAACCTCTCTTTTATTGAAAATTTTAATATTTGGATTATAACATCACATCATTAAAGATATAAAAATATTTTACATCACACTGTTGTCTTTTCAAATTGACATTTTATTACACATTTTTTTAATTTTAGATGTTCATAATGTAATAGTTTTTTATGCTATTTGTGAGAATTTCATCTTTCATAGTCCAAAAGTTGAAATTTTTCCATACTGCATGTGCCGGTAAATATACAAGTTTGGCTCCTCCAGTTGTGAAACTTAATTTATACTTTTCGGCTTCGTTTGTGTGAGACCCCAGATAGTCCTATATATGAGATATAATAGGGCTAAACTCTTAACCCGGCTTAAGTATTTTGGGTGGTGGCAATGCCCAAGAGGTTAAGAGAGTTAAGCGTGCTAGGACGGGAGTAGTCCTAGGATGGGTGACCCCCTGGAAAGTTGGGGCGTCACAGATGGTATCAGAGCCAATTACTAGGAAGTGTGAGATGAGTCTCGGGTGAGCCGGGAGTCTGGATGATGGGCTAGCGAGACGAGTCTCACATCGCCTGGTACTTGTGAGTCTAAGCCTAACGAGGACGTCAGGGCTTAAAGGAAGGGAGATTGTGAGACCCCAGATAGTCCTATATATGAGATATAATAGAGCTAAACTCTTAACCCGGCTTAAGCATTTTGGGTGGTGGTAATGCCCAAGAGGTTAAGAGAGTTAAGCATGCTAGGACGGGAGTAGTCCTAGGATGGGTGACCCCCCGGGAAGTTGGGGCGTCACAGTTTGGTTCGGATATAAGCAAGAACTAGTTATACCAGGGATAAATACAAGTATGAATTTTCGTAGGAACAATAGTATTTTTTTTTATTTGGATGAAAATGCGGGTATAAGCTGGAGCTAGAAAAATTATGTTTGGATGAAAATGTGAGTATAAGGTGGAATAGTTGGTAGTTATAGATAGAAAATAATGATTTTACCCCTATAATTAATTCAAAATTTTAAACCTATAATTTTAAATTAAAAATTTTAAAAAATTAAAACTTTTGATTTTCAAAATATAAATTTTAAATATCAAAATTTAAATTTAAAATCTAAAAAAATTAAATTTAAAATTTAAAAATTTAAAATATCAAAGTTATAATTTAAACATCAAAATGTATAATTTAAAATTATAACTTTAAATTTTAAAATACTAAATTATAAATTTTAGAAATTTACACTTAAATAAAAAATTAATCTCTCTCTCTCTCTCTCTACCCGGGAGGGGTGGAACCACTTGTTCCACCTGAGGGGCCGGTGGAACTACTTGTTCCACCCAACCTCGTAAAAGGAACCTGGTACCAGGTTGGGTGGAACAAGTAGTTCCACCCTCCCAAATTTCTATTTGGGTACAAGAGGGGAGATAACCCCTTATACCTCCTCTTGTACCCAATCCAAACGTTACCGCTCATCTCCCCATTTATTTGTATATCTCCTAGTTACTTTATTTTTAGGGGTTAAATGTACTCAAACCACCTAATCTTTCTACCTTTCATATATATATATATATATATATAGCCACCTAAACTTTAAATATGGCCAAAATACATATTACCCTGTAAATATAAAAAAAAAAAGAAGAATAATCACCTAAATACCCCTTAAAATTTTAAAAATATCTCATTTACCCCTATTTTTTTTTCTTTCTAATATAACCTTCATATTCCTTCGTTATTTTAAACCCTACAATTACCACCCATTAAGTTAACTTAGATTAAATATAAGTGAAATATCTAGCACAATTAAAAAAAATTAAAATACCAATTTTGCCCTTAACTTAAGAGCAAATAAAAAATATTGGTCATGGTAGAGGGGTATGCTTGAAAAGGCCAAAAGTCAAAACACTTTTTGTACCCCTGACTTAAGGGCAGATAAGAAAAATCGGTGATGGTGAAAGAGTATATTTGAAAAGGCAAAATAGTAATTTTATATAGATAACAGAGTTCATTAATCTAGGGGTATATTTGAAATTAATAGGTTGAACGTAAAAAGCGCATTTTTAATATTAACATTTTAAAAGTAATAAATCGAAAAGTGGTAAATTTTTCGAAATATATAAGCAATTGCTCCTAAAATAAAATATGCACTTAATTGTTTTCAAAATATCAAAGATATGTAATATGTTATTAATTAGATTATAGTGTTAAAAAATATAGTGAAATGGCCAAACATGCATGCGTCTATTTTTCAACTTTTTTTTGCGTGCTTCATCTCAAGAGATTGAAGATTTTTTTTTTTCTTTTTGATAATTAAGTTTTTAGAAGACTATATGCATATATTTTTAATCCAAGAAATTAAGAACAATACGTAATATACCGAAGGGGATAATGTTTCCCCTCAAAACTTTTATTTTATTTATTAATTTCTTTTACTATTCACCGTTTATACTACAACAGGATTAAGTTTTATGGACCCATATTTGAGACACTTTTGA
This sequence comes from Aechmea fasciata, assembly GCA_025177825.1. Lineage (NCBI taxonomy): Eukaryota > Viridiplantae > Streptophyta > Magnoliopsida > Poales > Bromeliaceae > Aechmea > Aechmea fasciata. The sequence goes on along the minus strand of CM045932.1, from coordinate 10,423,211 downwards.
GTAAGTGTCCCATTTATGCTAAAATTTTAAAAAATATCTACTAATACCTAAATATAAAGTCCGATCCAATCAAAAATAAAAAACTACTCTACTCAACCCACTACACCCAGTTCATTTGACCCGATTACAAACAGAAAAGAAAAAAAAAAAAAATCAATTACCATCTTCACTTCTCTCTTCACTCAATCCACTGAAATTTTAGATAAAGAGTCTTTCCTGTCGTCCTCCTCCGCCACCGCAGCCAATGAGATAGAGTTTCGGCTGTTGCTAAATGTTTAAATAATAGTTGGTAAATTAGAAAGACTTCTTTTAGATTATAAATACACTCATTAATCACTACATACCTAGCGACCCCACATATAGCAACACATTTTAAAAGCGTCGGTAATTTTAGCTAGCAGCACTTTTTTGACATGTATCTATATTTAAAAGTGTCGCTATAGACCGTTTTTATTGTAGTGTTAATTAGGTTTAACTTTGATCACTTTTAAGTGGGTAATATATATTAGCTAAAATAGTTAAGAAACAATAAGGAGTACACATGCCCGCAACATCGATAAATGCTTTTTGATCATTACTCCAACGGGTGCAATTAATAAACCATTAATCATCCCATTTAATTTTTAATAATTAAATATTATAAAATATTTTTTATTGTTTTGATGTCAAAATCGTTCATCCGTTATTGTTTGCTGAGTATTAACTTAAGTAAATTAGTCAATTTAAAGTGATAAAAATATAAATTTAGCTTGTTAATTGCAAAAAAAATAAAATAAAAAACCAAAAACAAAAAAACAAAAATAAGAACAGAATTTACAGTAAGCATGAACATTTTTAAAATTCAAATGACTCTCTTTAAAAAGGCAAAAAAATTGATGTATTTGGTTCATTTAACCCTTATTTTTAACCACTATATATAAAGAAACAAACACGTTACATCAATCAGTATCATTGTCCTATATATATACAATTCATTTTTTAATGAAACAGGAATGGTTGTTAATTTGTTGCTATAATGAAACAAGAATGGTTGTTTTCACAAAAATGACATGCATTAATTGTCACACTCTTATTAAGAAATAATATTTATTTCTTACAATATTTAATTATTTGAGGCACACCAGAGCATATATATATATATATATATATATATATATATATATATATATATATATATATATATATATATATATATTTTATTTATTTAGAAATAAATTTAGTTAAAAATATGAGTTAATTAGGGTTGGAACTCAGAATCTCGGATATAAATCATCAAGCACTTTATCACTTGCGCTAGTGACGGTCGATTGAAATTTTTTTTTCATACCTCAAGATTTATGGGATGTTTTAGACCATGACTAGCTTTTAGGAGAAAATAAATGATTTAAAATATTTTGAGAAATAATAAAACTATTCTGTTATATTTGTGCCATATAATTGATGAAAATATTTTTGAAAAGAATGTTGATGCAAAAACCAGCAAAGAGGTTTTAGGTTCAACCAAAGTTGATTAGTTATAAAGATTATTATGTCCAACGAGTTATTACCATTAATTCCTTGATAATAATGAATTTTTTACGAACTATATTTTTGTTGGTAAAATTTTTTTTTGTCAACGCCCCACTTTCAGAAGGTCATCCATTTTATGACCACTCTAGTTCTAATACGCTTAACTCTTTTAATTTTTTGGGCGTAATTAATTACCATATAAAATATTATATATAGATAAGTTAAGAGTTTCAGCTCTATTATTTTAAAAAAATTTATAAAATATTTATTTATTTATTTATTTTAAAATATTATTCTAAAATAATAATATTTTTTAAAAAAATTTCTTCTCTATTTTTTTATTTATTTATGAAAATTTTATACACTATATATAGCAAATGTACAGAGCGTGGTATATCGCGATATCATAACGTGTATCTAATTTTCTAATATTTCTAGCCACTGTTTGCAGCATCTATCTTCTATAAAGATATATTATTCCTCAATAACTGCAAACGTGGCAGCCGGCGGAGCCGCGCGGGCGCGGGCGGGGCGTGGGGCGGGTGCTGGCGCGGGCGCGGGCACAGGTGCGGGAGCCGACTCGGGGGCGAGCTCTGGCGCTGGGCCGCGGGGTGAGGGCGGGCGGTACAACACATTAAAAAATCATTGGTTTCGATTTCATCAAATATTTTTGATAATTTCCTCCATCATTGATCTTTGATTTAAACGTAATTAAGAAGGTGAAAATAAGAAAAGAAAGGCGGTAGTGCATAACGGGCGAAAATGCATGAATCGATCACCTGGCTCGTTCGCCGTTGAGAAATAACATGCTCATTATTATGGGCGCTGATTTCGCATGATCTTGTGGACGATTTGTTGCTGCTGTGATTTCCTGCTGCGTAAGTGCAGTTAGCAGGGAAGGAGAACACCAAGTTTCTGGCCATTGAAGGATCGATCTAAGCGAACAGATAGATATGTCTCCCTATATATACACAGTATCTTCCACACACACACACACACACATATATATATATATATATATATATATATATATAGAGAGAGAGAGAGAGAGAGAGAGAGAGAGAGAGAGAGAAAGGTGAGCAAGTTATAAAATCGTGTTAGTGATGAGCAACAATGACACCCCACGTGTGTTTCTAATTATGTGATCAAAATTAATCAACTAGTGGCGTCCCCCTGTGCTCACATTCTAATCGAGCAATTAATGTTGTGCTTGCTAAAGACTAGCGTTTCGTGGGGAATTAATGAAAAGATTTACAGTAAACATACATTAATAATTAACAAATAATAATAAATATTTTACATATTAGAGATCTTCACTATAATAAAAACGGTGTATAACGATACTTTTAAATGTCGGTACAAATCAAAAAAAAATGTTGCTGGCTAAATTATCGGCACTTTTAAAAAGTGTTGGTATATGTGGGATCGCTAGATATATAGTCGGTATATCTAAAAAGAGTGCTGCTAATATACCAATACTTATTTAAGTATTTAACAACTGCCGGAACTCTACTTAGTTTGCTGCAATTAATGGCAGAGGAGGAGGAGGAGAGAGAAGGGCACTTCGTCTAGAATTTCAGAAGATTGAGTGAGAGAAGGGAAGATGATAATCGATTTTTCTTTTTTTTATTTTTTTATTTGTAATCGGGCTGAATGAGCTGGGTAGGATGAGGTGGCGTGGGTTGAGTAGAGTAATCCTTTATTTTTAATTGGATTTGAATTTATATATGTTTAGGCATTAATAGAATTTTTTAAAAATTTTGACATAAATAAGACACTTACATAAAAGTATTACAAATACGTGTTCCAATAATTTAATTCTGTTGTAATAATTATTTAAAATTATAAGTTACAACAAAATAGTTTTATTATTTTGGGACGAAATTCAAAAAAATGCACGATTAACACATATATCAATTTGTCCATAAATTGATTGCACCACTTCAACTCGAAATTAAAAAAAGAATGCATGATTAATGCATAGAGTAGTTGAATTAAAAAAAAAATGCATGTTTAATGCATAGAGTAGTTGAATTATTTATTGGTACTGGTTGGTCCACCATCCTCTATAGGAGTCAAGGGTAGGTTTTTGAAAAGCAAAGAATGTTGATGCAAACCAGCAAAGAGGTTTTAGGTTCAACCAAAGTTGATCGATTAGTTATAAAGATTAATATGTCCTACGAGTTATTACCATTAATTCCTTTGATAATAATATATATATATATATATATATATATATATATATATATATATATATATATATATAGTAAAGCTACTATACTATCAAAAGTATAGAGGATCTGGTTTCGATTTTTTAATTCTTAGATCAACTCATTTAATCATTTCTTTGAATTAATACTATTATTATCTTGTAGGGACCACTCAATTCTAGGGATATTATTTAATCCTAGGGTGGAATCATCCTAACCATACAATTCTTAATCAAAGGGTCAAAAATTTTATTTATATATATATATATATATATATATATATATATATATATATTAAAAAATACATAAATATAATATATTTTAATTAAAAAAATTTCTTCTCTATTTTTTTTTATTTATTTATGAAAATTTTATACACTATATATAGCAAATAAAGAGCAAAATTTAACTAAATTTATACATTTTCCCTTTCTTTCTTTCTTTCATAGAGCTCTAAGTTTTCAATATGTTTCTCTCTTTCTTTTTTTCTCTCTCTCACCCTAAGTGGCCAAGCCTTCCAAGTTCAATAACTGCATACATGCCATTGCCTACCTTGCTATTAATTCTATGAAAAAATATACAGAATATTTTTAAAGTAAAATATTATTATTCATATAAAATTTTAATTTTAGTTATATATGATTGTATAGTTTAATCCAATATTTATCTATATAAATTATTTATTTTTATTTGCATAAATAAAAATGAATAATATGAAGATTGAAGCGAAAAGAAAAGACATGTGAGGTTGGAAAGATTAGATATTCAACTCATAAAGTATTGTTTTTTATATTATCATACTATATTTTATATAATTATTTTGTACTTTGAACTATTAGACATGTTTTTGTATCAAATTATAGATAATGTTCTATACAAATTAAACTATTGATCGTGATTTCGCTGCGTGGGAAGTGCAGTTAGCAGGGAATTTGCGGCTCGTTCTCGCCATTCGAAGGACTCGATGCCATTCGGGAAATTAGATATGCCTCGCTACATATATACAGCTGAGTGAATCTTCCACACACACACACACACACGGAAGGCCAAATTTAGGCTCGAAATTAATTTCAGAAGCAATTTGGCCGAGTAAAACTCGCTCGAAGCTCAGCTCGTTTCCACCCTAGTCAAAGGAGTCAACGGATGAAAAAATAATAATAATAATATTAAATTTACTCTTGACTTTTAGACCATTGGCTGCACAAGGTTTACTGAGGTTTGGTCGAATAGTATTAATCTAATGATAAAAATTTGATACTAAGCGCGCACTATATTTTGATAGAATAGTATTAATCTACTAGGAAAAGAGTTGATAATAAATATAGAGTCCATTTGGTATCTTTATTAATACATACGAACTTAGTCTTAGTAAGTTTTCTACCCTTGGATTAACCCCTTTAATTAATTTTATACGTTAGATTATACTATTTAACCAACCACCCACTAAACCCTAGGAGGCCCACATCATCCTAGGCACATTTTTTAATCCAAGGGTAGAAAACTTACTAGCACCAAGTCGTTGGTGCTATTAATAGTATTTAGTTCATATATATATATATATATATATATATATATATATATATATATATATATATATATATATATATATATATATATATATATATAGAGTTGAACTAGAATACTATCGGTAGTAAACGAGCCGTTTTACTACCGATTTGTTTTCGATGATAGAGCTTCCAAATTGACGATCGCTCAGTTAAATATGATCTAAACCATTTAAACTACCTAGAAATCAAATTTCATGCACTTTTGATATTGTTCTTTTATCCATCAAGTGAGCAGAAAAATGAATGGCTGAAAATGAATACTCTTTAAAAAATGATGATAGGAGTCTTGTAATCAAGATCAAGAGTATAGATCTTGTTTTAAATAGTTTAAAGAATTTTCTAACAAAAATTCAATTGATTTGGATATCTTTACGCCGTTAAACGAGAAAACGCCTCATATCGACCATTAAAATTGCAAATTTTGAAACTCTTTGATCATTAGGCAAATGATGTCGAAAAGATTTGAAATTTGATTTCTAAACACTTCAAATGGTATAGATCATGTTCAACGGAGCCGATCGTCAATTTGGAAGCTCTATCATAAATTGATTCGGTAGTATATATATATATATATATATATATATATATATATATATATATATATATATATATATATATATATATATATATATATATATATATATATAGAGTGCGGCTATGGTGCTTGTAAAAGCACCAAGCACTTGGTCTTGTGATTTTTTAGATTAGATCTACATCTTTGATCAATTTCTAGTTAGATTATACTATTCAACCAACCATAACTTAACCGAGGGTCAACCAACCACCCACTTAACCCAAGGGGTCCCACATCATCCTAACCTCACATCTATAAATCCAAGGGCTAAAAACTTACAAAAGCATAGGAGCTCAATTATATATATATATATATATATATATATATATATATATATATATATAGTATATATAAATATATAAAAAAAAAAAATAATTATATTTACACTTTTGATCATTTTCATTCGTTAGATTATACTACTCAACCAACCACCCACTTAACCCAAAGGGGCCCACATCATTCTAACCACACATCTATTAATCCAAGGGCCAAAAACTTACAATACTAATGACTTTACTTTTAAAAGCATAGGAGCTCAATTATATATATATATATATATATATATATATATATATATATATATATATATATATATAGAGAGAGAGAGAGAGAGAGAGAGAGAGAGAGAGAGGCTACAATACTAACAATAGGGCCAACAATTTGGTGCTACCACCCACCGTCCCTGAAAGCCCAGTGGCAAAAGACTTGGTGGTTGGTACCCGTGACTCAAGTTCGAATCCTAGTTGATTTACATTTACAGTTAAGTTTATTTCTAAATGAAATAAACGAAGCGGTGATGATACCTATCTCTCAAAAAAAAAAAAAAAAAAAACTATTTGGTGCTACCAAGTTTTTCGTTAGATTTATCTTTTTGATCATTTGTATCTCTTAAATTAATCATACTACTCGACGAACAACTCACTAAGTCTAACCGCATACTTTCATTCAAATTCCGAAAATCTAATAATCCAATGGTTGAAAACTCAAAAGCATCACACCTTTGGTCTTTTTGAGAGTATTCTAACTCAACTATATATATATATATATATATATATATATATATATATATATATATATATATATATATATATATATATATATATATATATATATATATATATATATATATATATGTATAGAAGAGACAGAGACAGAGCACTACTACATGTACAAGATTTAGTGGCAACAAATGTAGCCACCATAGCTAATATTGTCGCTACGGAAAACGCTTTG
>CM045932.1:10336117-10411117 GCA_025177825.1 Aechmea fasciata | reverse complement strand
CTAATTAAGCTGTTTGGCCCTATTTTCTTATTCCTTTTGCGTGCTAGCATGATTGCTTACGGAATTTGGCAATATTTTTTGGATCATTAATTGTCACATGATAGTAGACTCCCACACAAGTTGGGTTTTTGTTAGAGTCCAAAAATCCAATCATTTGTTTGTGCACAAGGTGCATGCACTATTGTGCAAATTAAGCACTTTTTTTTTGAAATTTGCACGAGTAACCATAGTTAGTTAATTCGGATTCGAGCGAAAATTAGAGTACGGATATAATTCGGATAAAATTCGTCTTCTGATTTTTAAATTCGTTAAAAAATACGGCTAAAAAACGGATTCGGTAATTATTCGGATACGTGATTTATACGGATATTATACGTTAACTAATTAAAAATTCGGCTATATATTAAATATATAATAATTAATATACATATATAATATATATTATTATTATAATTTTTATATATAGATTAAATATATTCATTCATATATTAATAATAAATATATATATATTAATAATATATAAGATTTATATATTTAAAAGTATTAATAAATAATTATAAATTTATAAATAAAATATTATATAAATATTTCTATATAAAAATAAAAATAAAATAATATATATAATAAATGAATACATATTTATAAATAAATATATATATATATATATATATATATATATATATATATATATATATATATATATATAAGAGGGAGGTCCACTGTGGATCTGTGGACCTCCCCTCATGCGGTCCACGAGGTGGAAATGGCCTCGTGGACCGCGCACCAACTATGCCTCCATGAGCCGCGATTAATGTCCTGTTCAACTTCCACTTTTCTGCAGCCGCGGTCCTTTGCTCCCAGCGTCGGCGAGGACGGCGGAGGACGACGACGACGGGAGCGGCGACGGGACGGGATCCGCAGTCTCGGCCCTTGCTCCCGGCGCCGGCAAGGGCCGCTGAGGACGACGACTACCCGAGCGGCGAAGAGAGCGGCGACTACGCGGCCCGAGCGGCGAAGAGAGCGGCGACGACGCGACCCTCGGCTGCGCGTCCGCCGGTTTTTTTTGAGCTAATTATTCGTGAATCGCGAATAATTCGTGAATAATAATTTTTCACGAAAGAATCGCGTTTTTTTAGAAATTTTTCGGAAAAGAACGCAACGCGCCATTTAATACGGATATTGAAAAATTCGCGAATAATTCGCGTTTTAAACGCGAATTAACTAACTATGCTAGTAACTTGCTAGTTCGTAGTATGGTATAACTGAGACGCCTCACTTTTCATATCAGAGTTTTTTTTTTCTTTTTTTTGGAGAGAGAGAGAGAAGGGTAGCATGCTATCTGTTTTATTTATTTCTTTTAGAAATATACTTATTTAAAAATGTAAAGTAATTAGACGACTTAATTGGCACGCTTAACTCTCTTAACTTTTTAGGTAATGCCACCGCCCAAAATATTATAGGCGGATGAAGAGTTTTATTCCTATCATATATACCTCATATATATATATATATAAAACTATTTCAAATCATAGGATGTATCAAATTAAAAATATAGTTATGACACCTAGCTTGTAGAATTAACTTCAAATAATGTTAGAAAATCTATGTAGGCTTTAATTATATATATGTACCTAGCATGCAGCTGACTAATAACTTTCGCATAAATATTTTTGTTGTTTGAATTCAATAATTTGTTAGAACTTAGAACTAGAAGAGTGAATGGAGGTTATAATAATTAATATATATATATATATATATATATATATATATATATATATATATTTATATATATATATATATATTTAATTTATTTATATGTCATTTTTATAATTTTTCAGGATGAGAATCAAGAAGGATTTGATGGTTCATACATTGAGTGCTACATGAAGGAGAACCCTCATTAATTGCTCTACGCATAACGCCAGAGAACACGTACGTGATGCATTTGATTTCTAAGAAATGAGAAGAACACCAACCGTCCTGAAGCAGTGGCGAATGTGGTTGAGAAAGCCAGTTCGAATCAGTTGATTAATTTTAGTAAGTTTATTCTTAATGAAATATACGAAGCGGGTAGCGTCTTTATCTATCTCTCTCTCAAAAAATGAAAAGAAATGGGAAGAACTCAACAAAGAACATTTCACTCAGAGAACCTTCTCACCTGATTTTGATCATACCCATACATTACATCCTTGTAAAACTTAATGATGCCTCAATAAAATCAGGTGAGAAGGTTCTCTGAGTGAAGTGTTCGTTGTTGAGTTCTTCCCATTTCTTTTCTTTTTTTTTGAGAGAGAGATAGTAGCGTGATATTTCGTTAAGAAATAAAGAAATGTGAATTAACTAGGATTTCGGAAGTTAGGGTAATATTTGAAGTTTATATGTAATAATACATTTCATGTACGAACTTTCAACCTTGGCCGCACGTCAAAAAAATTTCCCACGTGGCAGAATTTACCTGGTTCGAGCTAATTTTATATAACCTATATATACTTCATGAGCCCTTTTTGGCTAAGTTATAATAAAAGACCATATTTGGTTGCAAACAAAAAAAAAAAAAAAAATTTCCACTTGGTTTTGTACTTCTTCACTTTAGTATTTTTTGATTTAAAATGTATCAATTTGTTCGATCCACTGTGGTTTCGTTTTTATCTTTTTGTTAACTTTTTCGTTAATATTTCGTTAAATTATATATAAAAAAAAAACTTCAGATACTCCATCTAGGTTTATCGAATATTCACTTTAGTATCCTTTAGTTTTAATTTTATCACTGATTTAACGAAAAAAATTTAATAAAATTAATAATAAGAGAAGAAAAACGGAACTATAGGGGGGCGAATTGATACATTTTAAACCATAGGGCATTAAAGTGAGAAAGTGTGAAACCATATGAGAGATTTTTTGAAGTTTTTCAAAAAAAAAAAAAAAATTTGAGAGCCAACAAATTTGCATACGGTGGGGGACATAACGCAGGAAATGACGTAATTTCAGGTCGTCAATTTTACGAATTCGAATTCTGTGGCAAAAAGATGTGCCAACACAAAACTAGGCAGAAAAAATAATTTCAACTCATTTGACAAAAGTTGTAAGGAGATGAGGTCTAGGTAGTAGATACTACAAGAAAATGCGGTCATGGAAGCGGTTTCATCTACCATTTTCAAAGTTTTCAGTTTTGTGTATATATTAGAATGGTAATTTATTCTGGAATTACTTTAGTTCTAATTACAGGCTTAGGTGGGTGCTGGACACGAAATAGGGCAGATTTGTCACGCCCCGCTACCCGCCTATTTGGTCGGGTTCGGATCACGTCAACAGACGCCGAACGGACAGGGCCTCCCCAAGGCTCTAACAACAAATATAATTTGACAAATCAAATAGAATTACAATTATACAAGGTTTACACGAAGGCAAGCAACAACACAGCGGAAAAATAAGCACTAAGCTAAAATATAAACCATACATGAACTTGATTACATTTTGAACCAAATACAAGTAAACTAATCTATTACAAAATTTGACTTGATTGTTGAGTCGGCTATTATGATTGGGTCTTATTACAATGTTTTATTTAGTAATTAATTGATGCATGGCGTATATGAATTGCATATTTCAGTTATATTTTATTAGAGGCATGATAGTAGTATAGTTCCATTCAGCAATTATTCATATTAATACTTGTTTATTTATATTCCTCAGTTATTTATTATTTTTGCCTCTTATAGATCTATTGGTGTAGACCATCGGCGTTGTCGACTGTACCGACTAGAAACTATTGATTATAGTTCTCATATCTTTTTAATTAATATTTTATTTTAAAGCATTCGTTACCAGCAACTGATCAAGGTAAAGAGATCGCAGATAGTTAGTATCTTCTATCCTCTTTGTGTGTGTATATAGTTGGATCACTTATCAGTATATATAATAGCCTTTATAATGTTGTTGTGTCATTTTGAGAATTCTTTGTGGTGAGAATAACTGTCTCATCCAATAATGTGCTTGATGCGGAGACGGTAGAGTGTTCGAGCATCATAAGTAGTTAGTAGCTCTCTTTTTTTATCTTTAAGCCACTCGAGTTAATTTATTTCTTTCGCTTTTGTTTTATTACAATAAAACGTAGGATAAATTATTGTATGATTTATTTTAGGATAAAAAATATATATAAATTCAAAATCAAGCATGATCACTAATTTGAGGGCCGGTTAGTAGTTAATCTATAAGTAACATATTATAATAAAATAATTTATAGTCAAGTGTCCTACAAATTAAATTGCACTACTACCTCCTGAACTTTTGGCGAGTTTCACTTAACCCCGACATCTAACACCCTAAGCTCTAATATTTCATTCGTTTTACTCCTTAAGTTCTGTCAGTTTTCGGTTAACGGAGATTGATGGAAAACTGACGGAATGAGTAACATGAATGAAATATTAGAATCTATGGTGTTAGATGTCCATTTTAAGAGTTCGAGGGGTAAAGTGAAACTTCGCCAAAAGTTCACGGGATAACAATGCAATTTACCCAATAAATTAGTTTCTTACAAACTACATAAAATTAATCATATGTCAATAGTCATAAAAAATAAAAAATAAATAATAATAATAACTCACAAATAACAATTAATACTAATCAAGTGCAAGTGAATAAAAATCACTAGTTATTGTATTTTTATATACAATAACAATATAAAATAATATATAAAAAGAACAAATTCACAATTAAAAAAAAAAAACAAGAAAATGATCCATATACATACCTTGTATTTTGCATCACAATTAAAAGTTGGAAGAAAAGAAATAAATTGGCACTTAAATAGGATTGGATTTGGTCTTTGAAATATTGATCAATATATTTGTAATGATCCGATCCGCTAGCAACAATAACTCGTTGGGTTCAAACCACTGGCCCAAAATATTTAAGTTCAGTTGTCATTATTAGCGTGTAGGCATCATCATATATTCTAATCAAATTCAGTTCTCACATCGTCGATGTGGGACTAGATGTCCTCGTCAGGTGCAAATCAGATCACAGATGCAGAGCTCCTGCCAATTTCGTTGGTGTAGCATTCTACCCGGCATAATACTTAGCTCTCATACTTCCAACTGGTATTCGACTCTGATGCTAATTGTAACAATCCGATCCGTTATCAATAATAACTCGTTGGACTTAAACCACCAACCCAAAATACTTAAATCTAGTTATTATTATTAGTGTGCAGGCTTCATATATTCTAATTAGAATCAGTTTTCCTCAATATAATTGGGAGAGGTAAAGAGGAAGATTATCGTGGGATAAAGGAGGCTAGAGTTTTGTTTTGCTAATGCTAAGGGGAAAAAAAAAAAAAAAAAAAAAATTGAGTTATTGAATTGGCTATAACATATTTGTTTTAATAAAAAAAAGTTTTGTTGGAGCCACGCACTTGAGATTAACTTGGGCCCCAGAACTAGGAAGGGGTCGAGGTTTTTATTTTTTTCAAAGGGGGGCCCACAGAAAATGACTTTTTCGTCATCAGCCAGTGAGGACTCTCCATCATAGGCCTCGTACCAAATGGCCGGCTGGTCGTTTTCCTGCTCTGCAGGCCACAAATTAAGCTGTCTGCCATCTGCCGTCGAGCTATCTCGTGACCACAACCATCTCGATCGGGTGCTGAAAGCTGCATGCCAACACCTCTCTAGCCGGACATACAACAGAAATGCATGCGAAAAATGTGAGTGCCTCAAATTATTTGCTGCCGTACAAACTTTCACTTAGTACCATTTAGTTTTAACTTTGTCACTATTTTTTTTTTCCTCCGTTAACATTTCGTTAAATTATATACAGAAAAAACTCCAGATACCCTACCTAGGTTTATCTAATATTTATTTAATACCCTTTAATTTTAACTCTGTCACTGATTTAACAAAAAAAATTAGTAAAATGGATAATAAAAAGAAAAAAAATTATAGGGTACTAAGTGAAAGTGTGAAACCACAAGCGAGACAGGGGGAGGTATTTGAAGTTTACCCATATAAACCTCTCAAGCAAATGGCTCCTTTTATACTCTGTGTCAGTAGTTGATTAAGGCTTAGTTTGGTATTAAGAGTTATCTAACGCTATTAGATAAAATGAAGTTGTGGAAAAGGCACATAGGGTCATAGGGATATACTTCTGCGTTCTCCGGTGGAACCGCAGAAAATATATTGTAACCGACTCATCGCGATATACGGAACGCAACATTACGTACGGAAATAAATAAGGTATTTTTCTAATGTACTTTTTCACCGCACGTAATGCAATTTCCCTGCAATTCCAAACAAAATCTACGTAATAATAATCTATAATGTAACTTTCCAACTAATATAGCAACCACCAAGTGAAAAAAAAAATATTCTGTATAGAGTCATTAGAAGTTCCTCTTAAGTATGTTAGAATCAACTTTACTGCCTGCCAATGTGCCTTCCTAAGATTAACGATATATTTGCTCAAAGCAATGACAGCATATGAAATCTCTGGACGAGTGCAGGCTGTTAGTACTAATTTTAAATCAATAATTTAAAGCTTCAATTTAGTCTATGGGCCTTCTGGGCAGCCCAACATTCTATGGGCCGTGCCTGGGAGACGTGACACCCCAACTTCCCAGGGGTCACTCATCCTAGGACTACTCCCGTTCTAGCACGCTTAACTCTCTTAACCTTTTAGGCCTTGCCGCCACCCAAAATGCTTATATAGGACTATTTAGGATCTCACAATCTCCCCTCCTTTAAACCCTGACGTCCTCGTCAGGCTCAGACTCACAAGTACCAGACGATGTGAGACTAGCCCGTCATCCAGACCCTGGCTCAACCGAGACTCATCTCATACTTCCGACTGGTAATTAGCTTTGATACCATCTGTGACGCCGGGAAGTCACCCATCCTAGGACTACTCCCGTCCTAGCACGTTTAACTCTCTTAACCTCTTGAGCCTTACCACCACCCAAAATGATTAAGCCGGGTTAAGAGTTTAGCCCTATTATATCTTATATATAGGACTATTTGGGGTCTCATACCACAAGTGAGATTTAGTCCCACATTAAAAATCAAAGACTTAGATTTTGTTTTGATATAAAGGATCCAAGCTTTTTGTTGCTCTTTTTATACAACTTTGTTCTCAAATTGGTTACTTAGGAAAACATGAAAGTAAAACTTTCGACTAAACACGCGCACACCCTGCACAAGCACGAGCGTAGCCGGGATGTCAACCTGATTCACTTATTTCTTTTATTTTATTTTTTATTAAAATTTAATATTGTTTAAACTTAATGATTGCCTTACATCGGTAAGGGCCCAAATCATAGCTTATCTTGATAAAGGCCTAGGCCAAATTTTGCCCAGATCTGGTCCAACCTTGGTGAAGGCCTAAACTTAACCTAAACTTTTTCTGCTCATCTCCATTTTATTCTGCACTGAGCTTTCTATATTTTGCTGGATCTCCTAAAGCCTGCTAGGTTCATATTGCACTATCCTGAAGACGTGCCAACATGTGGACAATGATCGTTGTATTGCTAGGAACGATTGCCGAAACCTCACACGTGGAAGGACAATCTCGCTTTAGGACAATGTTTCGCACGCCTCGACTCACAAGTCTCATCTGATCTTTTCATCTTTGTAATATTTACTGTTTAGTTCTTACTAGTGATTTTCAAAACTGAAGTTAAATTGTTTTTATTTAAAATCATTTAAAAGGGAATTTTTACAAAAGATCTCGAAAGATTTTTCCAATACACACAATCGAATACATGAAATTTCAAACTACAAGGAACGTACGACATGTACATTCACGAGATCAGTGCTTTTCATCCTTAAACGCTCCAGTATATTTTTTGAGGTGAATAATTTATATGTCCACAAAATATGAAGCTATATCCAAAATAAGAGAAGCATCTCAAGTCTTTTAAAGCAACTTAATAGACAATAAAGCCACTTTTTTTTTTTTTTTTGAGAGAGATGCTGCCGCTATACGTTTCGTGTATTTCATTTTAGAAATAAACTTAGCTAAAAATATGAATCAATTAGAATTCGAATTTTGGTCTCGGATATTAACCATCAAGTTCTTTGCCACCTGCTCTAGGAACGGACGGTAAAGCATTTGGTTTGAGATTAAGGGGTGGAATAACCCCTTAACTCCGAAGTTATTCGCAAACACCTAACTTGGAGTGTAGGGTTAGCTAATTCCATCACGCCCCACTACTCAAACCAAACATAAAATTATTCTAACCCTAACTTAATTCTGAACTTAATCATAATCCTAAAATAATAAACTTTTATTTAACCCGAAACCAAACGGTTGCAAAAGACGAGAAGTAGGCAGGCTGCGTGCGCGCCTTAAACCCTAAACCCTAAACCTTAATTAATGTAAACAGATACACACTTCGCAACTTGCTCGGCCTATTCACACAACATGGAACTCGATGAAAGGAACTGCAATTTAATGCTTTAATTAATTAATAAAAATAAATAAACAAATAAACTTCTTAATAGAAACTTGGCACGCAAATTCATTAATAATATCTTTGTCTCGGAAAAAATAAACCAATTTAATTAATGATTCAATCTCCCAATCCCTGGTCCTCACCATTTCCAGCGATGGGACCACAATTTACTTATTATTAATGCATCCACCTCCTACCCTCTAGCTCTCTCAGTCTCAATCTCAATCTCAATCTCAATCTCTATCTCTATCTCTATTTCTATACAGAGAATTGGACCGAAAAACTTTTAATATAGCAGGTTCTTGATTCGATAAAATGATAGTAATTTCTCTAAAATTTAGTAGGTGATTGGTGAAATAGCATAATTAAAAGAGTGAAATTAGTTAAATGATAAAATTAACGGTGAAAAAATTGATATGTAGTACCAAATATTTGATGCAATTAGAAGTACATCAGTCAAACAAACTCTTCCTCTCGCTATATATAGTGTAAAGTTATTATAATTTCGGAAGAATAAAAGTTGATATACATCAGTCAAACAAACCCTTCCTCTCGCTATATATAGTGTAAAGTTATTATAATTTCGGAAGAATAAAAGTTGATATGCTTCCGACTTTTTGGTCTTTGAATAAAAAATTATAGAATTGAAATGATAATGATCACCCTAGGATTTAGTAGTTTTTCTAGTCACAAGACTAATATTAATCCAAGTGCTAAAAATTGTTTTAGAGAATTAATCCTAGTGTTAAAAAATTGAAAACATCACATAACACTCTAAACTTTTTAGTTGAATATTAATTCGATCTTTAATTAAACTTTGTGAAAATGGACATAAATCTTATAAACTTCTAACTCTTTAGGCAAACAAGTGTCCAAGCGTTTAATTCTGATAGTTAAATTTTCTGTGTTTTTAAGTTTAATCATATGTCTTGCATATAATCTTGTAGTAAAGTCCCTAAACACAAAAGAATTTGTTTCACCTATTTCCAAACCCCTATATTATTTCCAAAAACCCTTAAAAATAGGTGGGATTAGCTAACTCTACCTTCAATGGATTATCCCGGCTTAGCTAACCCCACCTAACCCTATCAAACCCCAACCAAACACTATTCTTTATTCATAATAATTCACTATCCTTCTTATCCCACCTATTCCAACCAAACACTATTTTTCACTATCCTGAACTAACTCCAACCTCCAACCAAACACAAAAATACTCTAACCCCACCTTAACCCTGAACTTAACACTATCCCTGAAATAACTAATTTTTCCTTAATCCCGAACCAAACGGGTTATAGAATTCATTACTTCTATTGAGTATAGGGGTACATAGATCTATTTGATAAATTAAGTTTAAAAAATTTAAGGCTAAATTACAAAAAAAATTTCTGTCAAAATTCGATTTTTCACTTTCTCTTCCCGTCGTTTAAAGACCTACACTTTTTTTCCTTATAAAATAAAAAATGTTCACAGGGATACAATGTGAACTGTGATGACAAAATGATCATTTTGACCTTCACCATATTCACAGAATAGAAGACTAAGCGTATTTTTGTCATAAAAAATATATAATAATATTTAATAAACGGAACCTAACGAATTACTAACGGTAAGAAGTGAAGTAATATTTTTCATTTTACAAGGGGTAAAGTATATGTTTTAAATAACAGGGGAAGAAAGTGAAAAATCAAAAATCGAATTTTAACAGAAAAGTTTTATGTATTTTAGCCAAAATTTAATTATCAAAATTAAAAGTTCAAACGAACTAAATTCAGGAATCTTTGTACATTTTAACCTTAAAAAAATAATACTTTTTAGCTGAAAAAAAGTCAAAAAAAAGAGCAGCTTTTTAAGTTCGAAATAGGCCTAGCTAGGATGAAATTATTCTTAAGACTTCTTTTCCGACAATCAAGCAACAAATTTCATGTCCTTCTTCAAACAAAGGCAGACAAACATCTTTGGAGCAACAATTATTGTGTCAACTAAACATTTTGTTGACCTCTTTGTTGCAAATTAGAGAATAAAATATTACAAGCATTAATATTGTTAAAGTTTGTACATATATATAAATAGAGCAGAAATATTGCTGTGCTCTTAGGAGTACGGAGGTCTCCGTACTCGTAAGCCATTTTCGATAATAAAATTTCGAATCGATAATTGGCTCTGTTAAACTTGATCTAACATATTTAAAATTTTAGAAAACATTTTTTGTGATTTTTCAATATTATTTATCTAGTGATCGAAAGGGCTCTAAATCAATAATTTTTAATGATTAAGATCTGCCGTTTTCAAATTTAACAGTGTAGAAACATTCAAATCAGATAAAATTTTGATACAAAATTTTTTATACTATCTACAAGAAGATTAATATTTCTGATAAAAAATTTTAGTACTATATCACCATTTTTTATAAAAAATTTTTTATTTTCAACCGTTGATATTAAATACATTCGATTGTTAGGTAAATGATATCGAAAATCGCAAACATTATTTTTTAGAAATTTTAAATATATTAGATCAAATATAATAGAGCCGATCGTTGATTCAAAATTTTCATCATCGAAAGGAGCACGAAAGCCTCCCAGCTCTTAAAAGAACAACAGTCCTTCTGCATATATATATATATAGAGAGAGAGAGAGAGAGAGAGAGAGAGAGAGAGAGAGAGAGAGAAAGAGAGAGTTGAGCTAGAATACTCTTAAGAGTACCGAGCCCATTTTACTCTCGAGTTGTTTTCGATGATAGAGCTTCCAAATTGATGATCGGCTCCGTTGAACATGATCTATACCACTTAAAGTGTTTAGAAATCAAATTTCAAATATTTTCGACATCATTTGCCTAATGATCAAAGGATTTCAAAATTTGTAATTTTAATGGTGGATAAGAGACGTTTTCTCGTTTAACGGTGTAAAGATATCCAAATCAATTGAATTTTTGTTATAAAATTCTTTAAACTATTTAACACAAGATCTATACTCTTGATCTTGATTACAAGACTCCTATCATCATTTTTTAAAGAATATTCATTTTCAACCATGCATTTTTTGTTCACTAGATGGATACAAGAACAATATCGTAAGTGAAATTTGATTTCTAGGTAGTTTAAATAGTTTAGATCATATTTAACGAGATCGTCAATTTGAAAGCTCTATCATCGAAAACAACTCGAGAGTAAAATGGGCTCGTACTTTCTTAAGAGTATTCTAGCTCAACTCTATGTGTGTGTGTATATATATATATATATATATATATATATATATATATATATATATAAGTATGCTATCAATAGCACGAAGCACTGCTACCAAGTTTTCCACCGTTAGATCCACCCCTTTAATGATTTTCGCCTGTTAGATCATACTATTTAACCAATCACCCACTTAACCCTAGGGGCTCACATCATCCTAACCGCACATCTTTCAATCCAACTGTCAAAAACTTGGTAGCACCCATAACTTGGTGCTATTAATAGCATAGTAGCCTAGTTCTATATATATAGAATTAGGCTACTATACTATCTAGAGTACGGGAGCTTTCGTACTATAGTATTGTTTTCGATCTTAGGGCGTTCAAATCAACGATCCATACCGTTAAATATGATCTAGGGTACATGAAGTTTTTAGGAATAAAATTTTAGTTCTTTTCGATATCGTTTACTTAATAAATAAATTATTTCAAAATGTACGGTAGGAGTTGAATACTCTTTAAAATTTGAGTATAGGACTTTTAAATTCAAGATCAAGAATGCTAATCTTAATCTATATAGTTTAAAGTATTTTCTATCAAAATTTGAAGAAATTTAGATTCTTAAACTATATAAAATTAATAATTTTAAAATATTTTGATCATAAAGTAAACTATATCGAAAAAATATAAAATTTTATTTCTAAAACTTTTAAATATCCTAAATCAGTTTTAACGGTGTGGATCATTGATTTGAATGCTCGAAGACCAAATACAACACTACAGTACGGGAACTCTCGTACTATAGATTGTATAGTAAATACTATATATATATATATATATATATATATATATAGACACACACACACACACACACACACACCATATTAATCTAATACCCACTCATTGCACTACCTTATCTAATTAAACAAGTCAAAAAAATTAAAAAAAGATGAGAACTTAAATCTAATCTTTAGGAAGCTCTTATTTAATCAACATGAACTCATTGTAGTTGGATTAAATAAAAAATTGTTCATATTAGAATAGAAATAAGAAGTGAATTAATTATAAGGCATGCATGCTGAGATTTAATCCTACAAAAGAGCATAAGAGTAAAATAATTAATCTTCTTTTTACATCTAAACACTCGCTTTCAAGAGTAGAAAAAAAGAGATGTTTTCGTCGGGATCGTTGGCGCTAATTAATAATTCTAAAAATTCAAGCTATTAAAAATATATAATTAATTCACTTAAAGTGTATAGACACATAGTCTACGAGTTTCGATCGATTATGACTCGGCCCAATTAATCTCACACCACTTCGAATATTACTCAACCCAATCCAGCCTTACACCATTTCAAACATAAATCGACTTAACCTAACCTTCCGCGCACAACACAGAATACTAGCTCCATCAAGCCAATAGTTACATAAATACTTTAAATTAAATATTATATGAATAGTGGATGAAACAGTTTCTAAGTAAAGTCAATACCCACCAAATTTGTTTTTGGTCAATATAAGTCTACAACTTAATTTGGAATGTAATCCAACAACTTTGACTATCTAAAGCCCAAATTTAGAACTTACTAGAATTATAGACCATTTGAACCGCTGGCCAACCTTTCAAAATTTTATTTTAACTATCCATTTTTCAGTTTGTTTGCTTTGAGCCCCGCGTCAATGACACTTTAATTTTAAAATTTAAGTTAATTAATTATTTTAACAAATTTATATATAGTTATAAATATTGCATGAAATATAAAAATTAAATTTTTAATAATAAATAATATATTAAAATTTAAAAATTAATATGTTGTTAACTTGATTCAAATTAAATATATTAAAAAATTAAATAGTAAAATTAAAATAGTCTACAGTTCAGTTAGGTCGCATATGTTTCGGCGAGATGTAAAGATTACAAACCTCTTTTTGGTCAATGAATTGACATTTCTCTTTGTTTTAGGGCCCAACGTACGGCTCCCACTATATATATATATATATATATATATATATAGATTAATTTCATATAGTTCTCTAAAAATATGGTGAGTGATAAATATATTTCTACAAAGTTGAATTTTTATATGTTGTTTTTATAAAAATTCTAGTGTTTTCAAATATATCCTTCTATTTTGTTATTGTTAGAGAATTGTTTATATTTTTAATTTTTTCATCACAAATATATTTCTCCAAAAATTCATAACAACATAAGAAAGATAAAAAAGTAAAAAATTAACGAAAGTTAAATATTTAACCGATGTTAACTAAATTTTTCTAGCAAATTTTAACGACGAGTACATATTTAAAAATATCAGAACTTTTAAAGAAACAACATATGAAAAAAAAAATTGAATTTCATAGAAATATATTTGTGATCCAGTGTACGTATATTTACAAGTAGCTGTATAGAATTAATCCTCTATATAATATCTAGGGATAATTGCCTATATACTCCTCGCACGTTTGAAAATATCCGATTTATTTTTGTTTTTTTTTCATTTCTAAACACGTTCCAACGTTATTGCAAAATGACCATGATTATCTCTGTTAAATTAATTTGAGTTAAACGTGAGTTAAAAAAAAATTAAAATATCAATTTTGCCCTTAACTTAAAGACAAATAAAAAAGGTTGATGACGTTAGAGGGTATATTGGAAAATACCAAAAGTGAAATACTTTTTGCTACTTAATTTTAAGGACAAATAAGAAAGAAAAGAATAGTAAAAGGGTATATTTAAAAAAGACAAAATAGTAATTTTACGGAGATAATGAATTACTTAACAAATTTTAACTCTAAGAATATATTAAAAATAGGTTGGAACGTATGAGGGATATTTTCAATGAGGGGTAAATCGAAAAGTCGGAAGCTTTTCGGGGGTATATAATCAATTGCCCCTAATATATATTATATCCAAACTACCACTCTCACACTGACCATCTCACTCAAACATACAAACAAATAAGAAAAGAAATAATGGCTAAATCCTCCAACATCTTCTTCTTCTTCCTCCTCCGTGTACAACTGGTCCTCGTACTCTGCTGCTGCTTCTCCTCCTCCTCGGCCTCGGCCTCGGCCAGGGCCTCCGCGGCGGGCGCGTCCTCTCAGTACTCCACGGATTTCATCCGGGCGTCGTGCGCGGCGACCCGGTACCCGACGCTCTGCGTGCGGTCGCTGGCCTGCTACGCCGCCGCCGTCCGCCGCAGCCCGAGGGAGCTAGCCCGCTACGCGCTGGCCGTCAGCGCCGACCGAGCCCGCACCGCCGCCGCCCGCGTCGCCCGCCTGCCCGCCGTGCCCCCCGCTCCGGCTCCGGCTCCGGCTCCCGCTCCGGCCCCGTCCGCGACTGCCTCGAGAACATGGCCGACAGCGTCGACCGCCTCCGCGACGCCGCCGCCGAGCTGGCCCGCTCCGGCCGCTCCGGCTCGCCCGCGTTCGGCTGGCACATGAGCAACGTCCGCACCTGGTGCAGCGCCGCCCTCACCGACGAGACCACCTGCCTCGACGGCGTCGCCCAGGGCGGCGGCAAGGCCAAGCTCGACCCCGCCGCGCGCGCCGCCGTCCGCCGCGAGGTGCTCGCCGTCGCCCAGGTCACCAGCAACGCCCTCGCCCTCCTCAACCGCGTCGCCCCGTAACAGTAATCATTCAAACCATGCATATATCCACCCATCGATCAACCCCGCTTCGCTTCGCTTCTCGTTTTAATTAAACTCTTGCATGTAAAACTCTACTAGCTTCTCACTGAGGCCTCCCTAGCTCGTTGGAGGGCTCTCTCTCTCTCTCTCTCTCCCGAATTAAAGTTTTATGCTAAGTTTTTTTTATTAGTGCATGCATGGTTTAATTAATCTCTCATATACATATATATATATATATATATATATATACGTATGTTTATTAAAGTTCATCATGCTCGGTTTGATTGATTTGTTCTTAATTAATTATTTTGGCGCACGTATATATAGTGTAGTTGGTATGTGTTATATATATATCTTTATAATAGGAGATATAGAGGGAAAGGGGGAAAGGGAGATGAGATTGTGTTTGTATGTTTACTTAATTTGTGTATTATGGAACTTCAGCTTTATAATATTCTAATAATAATTAGTGTTCTACGTATACACTAATTTCTCTTTTCACCTATAATTATTTTTTTTAAAAAAAGCTGGAAATTTTTTTTCTTAAGAATAAAATTAAGGGTTTGGTGCTTGATGTTGGAATCGAAATTATAATAACTAGGCTCCAAAGCTTTATTGAGGAGATTTTAATAATAAATTTATTTATTTATGTTTTCATTTTATTTCTATTGTTTGATATAAATTAAGAAGCTGTTGTACATATAATAATAGTAAATCGATCTTTATAGACCAGGTAATGAAGGATTTGATGATTGGTATTCATTAATTTAAATTTTAGTTGATTCATTTTTAACTAAATTTATTTTTAAATAAAATTAACGCATTAACGAAGTAGATAGCTCTCTCAAAAATAAAAAAAAATTTAAAAAAATTCTCTCTTTATAGATTCTCTATAAAATAATATAAACTTTTGCTCTTCATTGATGGTGTGCGTGGGGCCAGATGCAGGACTCGTCCTATTATTAGTATTATATTATTATTATTATTATTATGCACATGAAGTGGCGCCCACATTATTAATTATTATCAGCTGCATTAAAAGAATCAATAGGTACTGTATATGCATGTGAGGATCCATCCAATTATGAGTGCACTAACCTCTCAATGCTCAAAAATAATAATTATAAGTAAAAAAAAAAGCTAAATTACAAAAAACATTTCTGTAATAATCTGTTTTTTTACTTTCCTCCTTTAGTATTTAAAAACCTACACTTTGACTCCTGTAAAGTGAAAAATATTCACAGATATTCACAGAGGGGTTACGGTGTATAAAATAACCATTTTGTCCCTCGCCATTTTCGCCCTATTCCTTCTCTCCAAGCTTCTCTCATTCTCCTCCTCCTCTTCCTCCTCCTCGCCGTCGCCCCCATCCTCCTCCCTCGCCGAGCCCTTCGGCTCCGTCGTCGATGCCGACGCCTACAAGTGGTTCCTCAACGTCCTCAACAGCTCCGCCCCCGCCGTTCTGCCTCACCTCGAGCGCGGCTGCTCCGAGGCCTCCTCCGTCGTCTCCGAGGCCCCCGACTACCTCTTCGGCCTCGACACCAACTCCTCCGCCTCCTCCCCCATCACCCGCTCCGAACCCGACCCTTTTTCCGACGACGGCGAGGCGGCGCGACGGAGGGAGGCGCAGCAACCAAAAAGAGGGCGGATGGTATTTTCGAGAAAAAAAAAATTTTCTAACGAAACCTAACGGTAGGGGGTAAAGTGTACATTTTTTATTTTACAGGGGGGCAAAGTGTAGGTTTTTAAATATTAGGGGGGGAAAGTGAAAAAGCGGGTTATTATAGGGAGGTTTTCTGTAATTTAGCAAAAAAAAAAAAAAGAAGAAAAAATATCTGTGTGATTTCATTGACCAAATCACTTTACTTTTAGAAAAAACTTTAAATACTACTTTTGAGATAGGTTGGGCTTTTTTATAAAATGGCCCTTAAGAAATTTGAAATTGGTAAAATAATTTTGTCAAATTTTATTTGTAAAACTATTGCTTCTTTCGTCATGTGGACGTCACGTCAGGATTCATCACAAAGACGATGAATCATTCACCGTCTTTATTATATTTGTTATATTTATTGTGAATGCGGTAAATGATTCATCGTCTTTAATGCAAAATAAAAAAAAAAAAAATTTCCCTTCCCTAGAGCAACGTTGGGTTGGTTTTGAACCAAAGGCAGTAAATCGTTCACCACCTTATGAAGACGGTGAACAATTCACCGTCTTATCAAGGACACCGTACTCTTAATTTGAAAAGATTTGCGCATCAGAGTAGTGATTGACGCTAAAGGTAGTGAACGGTTCACCGCTTTATGAAGGCGATGAACAAGATAAAAAATAAAATCATAAGACACTAAATTGATACACTTTAAATCATTATGTGCTAAATTAAGAAAGTGTGAAACCATACGAGTGGTATTTGAAGTTTTATTTATTTTTATTTTTAGACTGTTTTCTATCAAAGCAGATAGCTAAAAATTAGTGCAATTAGCTAAACTTTGATGGTTCGTACACGAATTTTTAAGTTTGAAGATATATTAGTATATATATATATATATAGAATTGCTTTGTAAGTT
This sequence comes from Aechmea fasciata, assembly GCA_025177825.1. Classification (NCBI taxonomy): domain Eukaryota; kingdom Viridiplantae; phylum Streptophyta; class Magnoliopsida; order Poales; family Bromeliaceae; genus Aechmea; species Aechmea fasciata. Next base: position 10,393,293 of record CM045932.1, on the reverse strand, counting down.
TTTAGCTTTGGATTAATAGATGTGCGGTTAGGATGATGTGGGCCTCTTGGGTTAAGTGGGTGGTTAGTTGAATAGTATAATGTAACGGATGAAAATGATCAAATGTGTAGATCTAACGGTAAAAAATTCACGTCAGTCTTGTCTTTTCTAAATAATATATATATATATATATATATATATATATATATATATATATATATATATATATATATATATATATATATATATATATATATATATATATATATATATATATATATATATATATATATATATATATGTATGTATCTTTCACTTTTTTTAAATGTTTAGTCCCTTTCTTTTCCATTAAGCGCTTTCGTATAGTATAGTTTAATTGATCTCCATCATGCATTTTTGCAGAAGTTTTATAAGTTATTTTATACTTATTTACACTAAAATATTCACTTTATAATTTTTTCTTTCTGATTTTTAAAATTTTATATTTTATCCTCTTAAAATTTTAAAAATATTCTCAGAAGAATACTACATTAATGAGAGGATAAAATAAACAAATTATCCTTAAAAACTTGACGGAATAGCTAGTAATGAAACCCCACGAAAGGGGCTAAATACAATAATTTGATATATTGAGAAGATAAAATACAGATTTTTAAAAGTTAGGAAGAAAAAGTTAAAGAAGATATTTATAAAGAAGATTTTTTATAATTTAGGTTTTTTTTTTTTTCAAATAGATTTTGTGGATAATCACAAAAATACTGTAGCAACAGTATTATGCATCTTTAATAGATATTATTATTATCATTATTGCCTTCTAGTACAGATTCGATCCTGGGCTATAGAATAATGTGTGTGTGACACACCAAAAAAAATAAAAATAAAAAAATCCATAAAATTAATGGTCAAAGTTTGGTCTCACCTAGGGGTGTAGACGAGGCGTGTATGACATTTGAGATTACATTGTCGGCCGAAAAAATTGGCGTGTGTTCGTAGAATACGAAGCGAAAATTCAGGAAATTTAGTAAGCGAATAATAAATAAAAAAAATATAGATTAAATATATTAAAAAATAAATTTATAAAATCTTATCCATTAGACGTTGATCTAATAGTTAAAACTTTATATACAAATAAGTCTTTTTATAATTAAGCTTGCATTTATATTTTTATTTTACTAAAAATTAAATAAAAAAATATATATTATATATAATTATTTATCTATATATAAAAATATAAATTAAATAAATTATATAAATATAAAATATATGTATTCGAAATTTGTTATCGAGCCGAACACAAGCGGCGACTCACTCGTGTTCGGCTCGTTTATCAAACGATAAATTCAATGTTGTGTTTCTAAACGAAACAATTTGAGTAGCTCATTTTAATCAACACGAATGGCTTTCAACTGAACAAAATCTGATTACCTTAATTTGACCCTACTTAACTACTCCCATAATATCTATCTGCCTTGTTTTATGTAGCATGGTCACTGCATTACTTCTCTGTTAGAAGTTGGGACATTACATTTTCAATTTAAATATTTTTAATTTGTAAATTTGTTTGCATATAGTGTGCAACTCTTAAAATAATGGGAAAACTTTAAAAAAACTTCTTTAATTTCGCATTTTTCACTTTAGTATTCTCGTAGTTTAAAGTGTATCAATTTGCCTCCGTGATTTCTTTTTTTTTATTATTATCAATTTTATTTTATTTTTTTCTTAAATCAACTACAGTTAAAATTAAAGAGTACTAAAATGAATATTCGATAAATCTAGATGTGTATCCGAAGTTTTTTGTATATAATTTTACGAAATATTAACGAAAAAGCTACCGAAAAGATAAAAACGAAATCACAGGGAGGCAAATTGATATACTTTAAACCACAGGGTACTAAAGTGAGAAAGTACGAAATCACATATGGGGTTTTTAAAGTTTTCCCTAAAGTAATTCATATGTATGCCCCGGTAAGTAAGGGTGGCAATCCAGCTCGCTGTTCGTGAGCCAGCTCGTGTTTGGCTTGAAATGAGCTGGAGATCGAGTCGCTCGTTTAGTAAACAAATTGAACACGAGCTGAATTTTTCAGCTCGTTTAAATAAACGATCTCGTTTAAATAAACGATCCGAACACGAGCTGGGGTCGGCTCGCTCTTGTTCGGCATGATAACCGCTCAAATACATATTTTTTATATTTATATAATTTATAAATAAATAATTATATGTGATATAACATTTTATTATTTAATTTTTAGACCAACATCGATGTAAAAGTCCGACTCAACTATAAAAGTGTCCATATATATGAAAGTTTCAACCATTAGATTAAAATTTGATGGTTACAATCTCACAAATTTATTATATATATATATATATATATATATATATATATATATATATATATATATATATATATATATATATATATATATATAGAACTAGGCTACTATGCTATTAATAAGTACCAAGTCATTGGTGCTACCAAGTTTTGGGCCATTGGATTGAGAGATGTGTGGTTAGGATGATGTGGGCCCCCTAGGGCTAAGTGGGTGGTTGGTTGAATAGTATGATCTAACGGGTGAAAATTATCAAAGGGGTGGATCTAACGGTGGAAAACTTGGTAGCACGGAGACTCCGTGCTATTGATAGCATATCAGTAGGACTCTATATATATATATATATATATATATATATATATATATATATAGAGTTGAGCTAGAATACTTTCAAAAGTACCATTAAGATGGTGCTTTTGAGTTTTTAACCATTGAATGGGGAGATGTAAGGTTGAGATGATGGTGGTAGGTGGTGGTTGATGGGATAGGTGGTGGTAGGTGGAATAGTGTTAGATCCAAAGGCTATTAGTAGTCAAAAAGTAGATCCAATGGTAGAAACTTGAAGCACCAAAAATTGGTGCTTAAAAATATTCTCAATTCTATATATATATATATATATAGAATTGAGTATTGAGCTATTGTACTCATAACTTTTTGGTAGTTGAGATGAAAAAATGTGAGGCTAGGATGAGAGTGATTACGGTTAGATTGATAGTGGGCCCCTAGGGTTGAGTAGGTGGTTGGTTGAATAGTATAATCTAACGGGTAAAAATGATTAAAGGGTGGATCAAATGGCCAAAAAGTTATGAGTACAAAGCATACTATACTTATAAAAGTATAGTAATGGGACTCTATATATATATATATATATATATATATATATATATATATATATATATATATATATATATATATATATATATATATATATATATAGAGAGAGAGAGAGAGAGAGAGAGAGAGAGAGTCCGGCTGGGATACTATCGATAGCACCGTGCATTTGGTGCTACCAAGTTTTCCGCCGTTAGATCCACCCCTTTGATGATTTTCCGCCGTTAGATCATACTATTCAACCAACCACCCACTTAACCCTAGGGGGCCCACATCATCCTAACCACACATCTTTCAATCCAATGGTAAAAAACTTGGTAGCACCAATGACTTTGTGCTATTAATAGCATAGTAGCCTAGTTCTATATATATATATAGAGTAGGGCTACTTATCTTATTATGAGTAGTAGAGCCCTACTACTCATAAGTTGTTCGATGATAGAGCTTAGAATCGACGATCCATTAAATATGATCTAGAGTATTTAAAACTTCTAGAAAATAAATTTCGTAATTTTTTGAAATCATTTACCTTACGATCAAAAGCTCACAAAATTGACAATTTTTAACGGATATGGAATACTTGCTAGTTTAACGGTGTAAAAGAATTGAAATAGGTTGAATTTTTGATAGAAAATTCTATTCACTACCTAGATAATGATTAATAACTCCGATCTTAAATTGAAGAATTCGATCATCTATTTTTAGGACGTCGTTCGATTTCGCCATTCATTTTATGCCCATTTGATGGACTTTATTATGATTTTGAAAAATTATAAAATTTATTTTCTAGAAGTTTTAAATATTCTAGATCATATTTAATGGAGTGGATCGTCGATCTAAGCTCTATCATCAAAAACAACTTATGAGTAGTAGGGCTCTACTACTCATAATAGCATAGTAGCCCTACTCTATATATATCCTTTCTAATCCTTTTAACTTATCGTTGGTAAGTCAATTTGTGTTCTGCTCGTATTCGGCTCGTTAATAAACGAACCGAACACGAGCCGAAGCTAGCTCGCTAGTGTTTGGCTTGTTGACAGTCCTACTTGTAAGTAGGTATGCTTTTAACTTCTGTATTTATAAGTTGTTTTTAATAATTAATTTTTTTTTATTTTTGAGAGAGAAGTATGCTATCCGCTTCATTTATTTTTTTTTATAAATAAACTTAGCTAGAAATGTGAAGCAATTAGACTACGAACTTGAAATTTTGGATACCAATTATCTAGTCCTTTATCAGTTGCACTAGGAACGATCAGATCAATGATAGAACTTTTAAATATACGCTTCACATATTTTAATAGAATTAAAAAAAAAATTTGTTAAATAAATTAGAAATTTTACTAAATTAATTTAAAAGTCCATTAAATTTATATATAGTGAATAAAATTAGACTAGTTAGCTACTGTAACGACCCAACCCATTAGCAACAATAACTCGTTGGGCCCAACCACCGGCCCAAAATGCTTAAGCCCAGTTATTATTACTAGTGTCTAAGTCTCATATAAACCCAATGACAAATCCATTCCCATCCGATGTGGGACTATTGGGGTGTCACAAACTCCCCCCGTTAAGGTCCTGACGTCCTCGTCCTCGTCAGTCTAATCACACACACAACCCAAGAGCACCAGACGATGTGAGGCTCGTCTCGCTAGCCCCGTCATCCGTACTGCCACCTCGAGACTCGCTACACATGTCCTGGTGAACCGGCTCGATACCAAATGTAACGACTCCCGACTAGCAACAATAAGTCGTTGGGCCCAACCACGCCCAAAATGCTGGTTATTATTACTAGTGTCTAAGTTTCATATAAACCCAATAACAAATTCATTCCCATCCGATGTGGACTTAGTGTCACAGCATTAAAGAGCCATAATTAAAAATTCAACAAAACTTTTAAATTAATTAATTAGAAAAAACTCAAACAAAAAAATAAAACTTAAAAGAGTGTAAATCAAAAAGTAAAATTGAGTGGTCTCTTTCAGACAGACGTACCACTGAAGGGCTTTTTCATACAGTTTTAGATTTTAGTAAGAAAAGTTGATAGATTTAATTAAGGGACTGCTTATATAATTCTTAAAAGCTTCGAATTTTTTAATTTATTTCTAAAGCTAATATTGAAAATATCTTTTCTACGTTCTAATATATTTTTAATATACCCATAGAGTTAAAATCTGTTAATTAACTCTGTTTTCTCTATAAAATTACTATTTTGCCATTTCAAATATACCCTTCTATCATTACTGTGTTTCTTATCAGAGCACAAAAAGTATTTTGACTTTTGATCTTTTCCAATATACCCTTCTACCGTTACCAATATTTCTTATTTGTGCTTAAGTTTAGGGCAAAATTGATATTTTATTTTTTTTTTAATCGTAGTAAATATTTAACTCACGTTTAATTCAAGTTAACTTAACAGAGATAGCTGAGGATATTTTGCAATAATTATGAAACATATGAGAAATATTTTAAAAAGAAAAAATAATTAAAAATAAATCGAATATTTTTAGACGTGTGAGAAATATATAGGTAATTATCCCTTCAATTAATTAATCCCCGTTTGGATTGGGTACAAGAGGGGAGATAAAGGGGTTACCCGCCTCTTGTACCCAAACAAGATTGGAGGGGCCACCGAGTAAATTTAAATTTTTAAAATTTATAATTTTAAAATTATAAATTTTAAAGTTTAAATTTAAAATTTGATATATTTAATTTTTAAATTCTAAATTTAATATTTTTAATTTTTAAATTATATCTTTCAAATTTAAATTTAGTCTTAAATTTAAAATTTTGAAAATTAAAATTTAAAATTTAAAATTATAAGTTAAAAATTTAAATTCAATTATAGGAATAATATCACTTTTTTCTATTTATAACTATTGATTATTTCTCTTATTCCCAATAAACATTCAAATATAACTTTTCTAGTTCAAACTTATACTCATATTTTAATTCAAATAAAAAAATACTTTGTCTTATAAAAACCTATACTTATATCTATCTGCGGTATAATTAGTTCCTACTAATTTTCGAACCAAACGAAATCTTGATGAGGGTTTAGAGTTAGGGTTTAGGGAGTACAGAAAGGACTGAGGGTAAGAATGAAAGGGAGGAACAATAACTGTCAGCCATGTGAATGGTTTTGGTCTTAGGTGGATACTGGAGAAAGAATCTGACAATATCACATGGCCACCTCAAAGGACTTCTTTTATTAGGGTTTCAGTTTTTTGTTTAGCCCCTCAAAAAAAAAAATTTCATAATAAATAATTCTAGCAAATTTATATTTATAAAAACAAAATTTTCTTACCATGCCAGTCTCTGGATAGTATTTTTAAGTTGAACAATTACTGTGTTTAAACACGATAATTGAATTACCGTATTTCTTTTGTATTTTTTATTGCCCCTATGTTAAAAAAGAAAAGACTATAGTTTGGATATAAGTACTGTGTTTAAACACTGTTATTTAATTAACTTGCTCAACTTAAAAATATCAACGTAGCGCACGCATAAAAAGAAGAGGGTTATATAAGTAAATATAAATTTATTAAAGTTATTTGTAAAAAAGTATAATAATTGTGTGAGGCTCTTATCTTTATCGGAAGACGGAGCCTTCGGTGCTTCACGTCATTTCGATGATCGGCTTTCGAATCGTCGATCGGCTCCATTAAGTTTGATCTAGAGTATTTGAAGTACCTAGAAAATAAATTTTATGATTTTTCTATATCATTTGCCTAGTGATCGAAAGGGCTCAAAATCAATAATTTTAATGGCCGTAGTGAGCCGTTTGCAAGTTTAACGGTGTAGGAATATCCAAATCACGTGAAATTTTGATAGAAAATTCTTTATACTATATAAAACAAGATCAATATCTTTGATTTAAAATTTTAATGTCATATTATCGCGTTTAATTTGTAAGATTTTTATTTTCAACCGTTGTTTTTGAGCCCCTTCGTTTACTAGGCAAATGATATCGAAAAATCGCAAAATTTATTTTCTAGGTACTTCAAATACTCTAGATCAGTTTAGCCGATCGACGATTCTAAAGCAATATCGAAAACGACGTGGAAGCATAGAAAGCTCCGTGCTTCCAGAAGCATAGTTGCCTTACTCATAATAATTTGAGAGGGCTAAATGTAAAAAAAAAAAACTCCTACTACTAATGGTAAAAATACATAAAACTTATTTGAACTATAACTCATTTTGATTGCAGCAATGCTACAAGCAATGCGCTAGTATATTTTACATTCAATTCACCGAAAGGTCATTATTTTTTTATTTATTATTTTTTAACTAAAATTTATTTAAATTTTTTTTTGAATTTTAAGATGGAGAATATAAGATCTACGTATCTTGTTGGGTGTACATGTATATATTTTTCTTTTGATTCAAGTAAATTGCATGTTTGATTCTCAAACTATGCGACAAGTAAAATGTGAAGACCGAAATTTTGACTGTGCCATTTGACTCTCTGTTGACGATGTTTATGTGTGTAATTTAATTACATAAGCACTGGTCAAGTTTCAGGAGAAAATGAGCTAAAACGGAAAAGTTACGCGACCCGGAAGTCTGACTTAAAGTGAATAGTAACTTCAGTTTTTCGGATAAGCCGGGAATAGAAGTTAGGTTCGGGTACGTGTTGGATTCCAAATATAGGCTTCCAATAGCTCGTTTCGAACGGCTCAGATATACTGGAACCGTTGGCACTGACGGAATCGAATTCCGATGCACGGTTGTCGAGAAAAGGGTCCCGAACGATTTTACATATATAAAGTATATATGTTAATAAGTTGGTTTATTACGGGAATTGATGGAGAGATGGGTTCGTCGCAGATCGGAGACCAAATCGAATGAAATAAAATACTAGATTCGCTGTCTGATTGATCCGATCGGAAATCATGGACGGATCGTCGGATATTACAAGATGATCGCAAAGGGGTCGATGTGTAATAATCGGATTGTTGAGAGGGATGGACTTCGTCGCGAATCCGTGACCGATCGAGGTGAAACAAAATCGTGGGGTCGTTGCCTTCGTCGTGCTGATCGCACTGGCGCGATCCGTTCGCAAATCTGACGGACGGATCGGCGGGAATCGCACGTTGATTGAGGAGAGGTCGAAGATGGCAAATCGGTATTTCCGCAAAAGAGCTAATATTTTATGTACCGATTTGCGTGAAATCGAACGTAGTGGTACGTACGTGCGTAATACACGCGCTGTAATGGACTCAATTTAAAATATTTAGTATTGGAGGACTTATGTGCAATTTGGCCCTTTTGTGTAAAAGTGCATTAGGGTTTCTCCATTTGAAACCCTAACCTTTTGGCCTCCCTCTCCCTCAACCGAAACCTCCTGCGCCTCATCCTCTTCTGGGCCAACCCCTGCGCACCCCTGGCCGCCGGCGAGCTCCCCCGGCCACCGGAAAAACCCCTCAGCCATCTCCCTATCCATGTCTCTCTCCACCTCTCTCTAGATCTCTCTCTCTTATCTCTCGGGTTTGGAACCTGGTTGAGGCCGCATAGCCCCTATCCCTGCCGGCATCGCCCGACGTCGTCGGAGCCTCCCCGCCGGCCGAGTCGCCTCCCCGCGCCGGCGCGCCGGCCGTTGCTGCAGCTCGCCAGGCACCCGAGCCCATGCCAAGATGGGCCCGCGGCCTCTCCGCGCGCGGCCGCCGCCTCCTCTCCTCCTCCAACCTCCGACGGCCACTCGCCGTCGCTCGGAGCTCCTCCATTCCCGCAACCGCCGCCGCCGCGCTCACTGCGGCCGCCCGGACATGGTGCGGGTCAAGATGGAGCCCGTATGGGCTCGGCGCCGCCGTCGCCCACCGTCGGGAGCACCACCCTTCCTCGGCCTTCCGCATGCGGCCGCAACCGGGACTGCGCGCCGCCGCCGTGGCCGCGCGCACCCTGGAGCTCGAACCCGAGCCCGTGCGCAGCTCGGGATCTTCCCGCGCCGCCGCCGCCACCTCCCGCCGCCGGCCGGCGCGAGCACTGCTCGCTCGGCCGGCCGCACCCATCCACCGTCGGCGCCCCGTCACGGAGCTCCCACGGCCGGATCCGAGATGACTCCTTCTCGGGTTGGGGGACCTGGGGCATCAAGGTACGCCGTCGTCGCCGCTTTCTCGCCGCCGACGCAAGCCCCGACCACCCGGGACCATCGGAACCTCCACGGCCGCCGTGCCCGCCGTCCGGCGCCGCCGGCGTGCCGTGGTCCACCCCGCTCGGTAAGTGTTAGAAGTAGGGCTTTATTGTGGTGGTTCATCGTTCCAAGCTACTCGGGCCTTCCCGATCCTAACGGAATGGAGCACGGTGATCGGGACACCTCGCCGATCACCGTGCTCACTTTATTTTCTCGTCGGAGAAGCTCCGTTTCGCCGATTTGGCGATGTCGGTCATTTTTCGAGCCTTTTGGTCGTCTCGGCTTGCGCACGCTGTTCGGGAGACCCGAGGTCGTTTTGGTGCCTCCGGAGGGAGCATGGTGATCGTCCGTCGGTGACGATCATAGTGGTCACCTCAATTAGGTCAACGATTCTGGTTAGCGAGATTTTGCATGTTTATCATGCAGTGCGCGCAGTTCGCTGAACTTTGGGTCGCTCCCGCGCTCTCCACGGTGTCCAGAATTGCTCCGAAGGGTGAGCACGGTATCCGGCACGTCGAAACCTATCAGCAGGTGTCTTGGTTGGTCTGTTTGACCTTCGGTTTACTCTGTCGGGCCATAAAAGCCCCGAAATCATGTGAAATAATGCGATTTCGGATAGTCGGGAGGGCTTTTATGCAATTGTGTTTATCGCGGCTGCTGTGGACAGCAAGTGTGAGTTGTGGGTAACCTTGGGACTGATTGTCCAAGGCCCCAGACCATTGCGAAGATCGAAAATGCATTTTCGACGTCCGCCGACTGACGGAACGCGGTTCGGTTCGAATTATTCCGACGGTGCTTCGTGAACTATTGTGTGGTCGCCGAGCCTTGTTGGCTGAGTCACTCGCGTCATTTCGATGGTTCGGAAATGACGGGTGAGCGATGTGGGTTCGGTGTCGAAATAGACACTTCCGGAACTCGTAGTCGTACAATTATCCGACGATAATTGTATTAAAGTGTTACTTTATGTCGCCAAAACATCCGAATAAGAGTGTTTGGGGCAGCGGGTGACTCTTGGTATGAGTCGTTGCGTTGGGAGAGTTCGTAGGTCCCGACGAGTCCCGTGAGGTTTACGGGACTTGCAGACGGCAATTGGTTTTGGGAAACCGATTGCCGTGGGTTTAATTATGGAGTTATGTGTTCGGTGTTTAGTATTTGTGGGTTAGACACTAACCTGGTGGACCTCCTTAGGTCCAGTCGATACTTCTTCCTCAGACGAGAGTCAGACGCCGTGTTTGTACAGGTGGGTACTTCGATCCGACGTCCGTACAGTGGTACACGCTGGTGACGTTCCTTCCACCCTTACTGTTTATATCGTTTATCCTAGATATATCTTGCACCTGTTTGTTACAGTATTACTCTACTCAGTGTTTTCATGTTTAGTATCATGTGTAGGAGTAGAGTAGATTACTTCTTGTCAGCCTATGACATCTATGACCTGTTCGGTCAGTTTACTTCAGTGTACTCAGTGACCTTTTCGTTCGATTGGTCAGTTCTCGTGTTTCCTTCAGTAGTGCTTGCATACAGTTGAGAGGATGTTGAGTTGTTCCATCCTAGTTGACCTGGTTGGTCAGTTTCTTTCTTTCTCTACTCAGGACCTAGTTGGTCAGTTACTTTGCATAGTTGGGGACCTAGTTGGTCAGTTACTTTGCATAGTTGGGGACCTGGTTGGTCAGTTTCTTTCTCTACTCAGGACCTGGTTGGTCAGTTACTTTGCATACTTTGGGACCTATTTGGTCAGTCACACTCCGTACTTGGTACCTGATTGGTTCTTCTGGTTACTTGACGACCCACGTGGTCGATGGGCCCTGGGGGGCAGGATTGTCGGCTAGTTGCCGATGGTTAATAATTGAGCATAATTGCATTAATCGCCCGATACTCGTCGCACGTCACGAACACCGGCGGTACGATCCACCGCAAGTGGGGTGTTCTTTTCCGGAAAAGTAGTCGCAGAGGTTCGACCCGTGAGTCCTGGAGCTTTATGCTGGGGTTAGATGCATGGTAGAGTAGTGGGGGCATTGGCTTGAGGTCTGCGGTACTCGACCAAGAGGGCTTACGCATGAGGTGCAGTACCAAGAGAGCATTGGTTCGATTGGGTACTTTTTGAGCTTCTATACCGTTGACGCATACTTACGATGTCGTTGTTTCATATCTATATATCTCTCTCCATTTACTTGTTTATCATAGCTACTGTACTACTATTATTTCCTCTTGTGTCTATCTCCGCGAGGTATCCACTGGGAGGGGGAGACATGTTTACATGTTCTCACCCCTCGCCTTCTTTTTCAGGTGACATTACAGGAGTTAGTGGGACAGCTGGTGAGGAGCGAGACTAGTTCGCGACATAGCTCCGTCCCTTTGTCGGTTATTCCTTTACCCTTCCTGTTTACTTTGTTTACAACTTAGACATATATATGGTTCATGTTCTCTACTTATACTTTGGGATATCAAGTAATATTGGGTTTTCATAATGGTTTTGGATTTAAGTTAGAAAACGGTTTTCTACCCCTCGTGGTAGCGTTTTAAAGAAAGAAAAGGTTTCCGTGTGGGAAACAGTTTTTAAAAGGTTTTATCGTGGATTTTATAACTTAGCATTTCAAAATCAGTTTCCGAGTAGGAAACATTTCAAATGATAGATGTGGTTTTATGAGTAAGTAAATGTGAATGAACCTGTGGTGAATGGTGATTGTGTATGGATGTAAGTTAATTTCTTTACATTTACACTTTGTTGTGGTTGTATGATTGTAAAAAAAAAACTCTATGTACTTGTGCGATGCCGTGCAAATACAGAGGAGACTCTGTCCGTGTGTACAGTGGTCTCTCTGTATTTGTGGCAGGTCTGGTACGTCCTTGGGGGTCAGGGTTTGTAAAAAAAAAAAAAAATTCCGCTGTTTTTATACTCTAAAATTACCCGGGGCGTGACATAAAACTTTAGTCCTCAAACTTTAATTATTTTAATTTCTGACTCAAATTTTTAGAAATGTTGCAATCAAGTATCACAAATTCATAATTTAATTTAGTTGACTAAATTTTACTGCCTTATTGATGTAAAAGTGATATTACATCTTAATTATTTATGCATCAGCAGTCACAACACCGCTACATCACCTCTGTATTAGTAATGTATTAATATTTAATCAACCAAATTAATTAGGTTATAAGATTTGATTGCAAAAATTCTGAAAGTTCGAGCCATAAACTAAAATAAATTAAAGTTCAAGGATCAAAATGTCAAAAGCCTCAAAGTTTCAATAAATTTGATTTTCAAATACTTTCAATAGTGTAGATTAAGTCTAACAAAACATCGAGTCAGAAATTATATCATTAAAAATAACTTGGTAGCACGGAGATCTCTGTGCTATCGATAGTATAGTAGCCGGACTCTATTATTGTGTCATCAAATACACATATATGTAGGACAATAAATTACATACAACCATGAACCATTCAAGTTAGCGCCAAAATGGATCGGATTTAGGTCGACCCGAATCCGACCTTAAAAATGATTTGGGGTTCATAAATAAAAGGAAAATTTTCAAATACCACTCTTATGATTTCACACTTTCTCGTTTCTACGCCTTATGGTTTAAAGTGTATCAATTTAGTGTTCTGTGGTTTTCTTTTTATATTTTTATTATTGATTCCTTTAATTTTTTTTTTTTTGTTAAATCAGTGACAAAGTTAAAACTAAAGGGTACTAAAATAAATATGCGATAAATCTAGATAAGATATCTAAAATTTTTTGTATACAATTTGATGAAATATTAACAGAAAAGCTGACGGAAAGATAAAAATGAAACCAGAGCACACTAACTTGATACATTTTAAATCATAGAGCATTAAAGTGAGAAAATGTGAAACCACAGTGATGGTATTTGAAGTTTACCCTAAATAAAAAGCTCACCCCTGTCGGATCGTTGGCGCTAACCATTAATCCCAAAAGCTCGAGCTATTAGAAATATGCATTCACTTAAAGCGCATGTAAACAATACGGTCTCGATCATGACTTCTACCATTACGACTCACACCACTTCGAATACGATCGCCCAACTCACCTTTCACGCCATTTCGAACATAATCTACTTACACGCTTCGCCACGTTATGACGTACCCCATTTAAACCAACAACCCCATCCTAATGGACCAAACAAATTTGGCCCATTTTTGTCACTGTCTCGACCCAATCCGGCCTAGCCCATTTACATTTTTACGTATAATAATAAAGATAATGTAACGTTTTAATTATTGTCGAATACAAAACTGCTATAATATTAGTAATACATTAATAATTTAGCAAATAAATTGGATTGTGAAATTTGATTATAGCAATTCAAAAAAATTGATTAAAGAAATTTAGAAAATTAAACATACCTCATAATTTCAGGGTCAAAAGTGTAAATTTAGAAATTGGCTACTATCTCAAGAGGATTGGGAACTTCGACCTATCGAGTAGTTTTTGGTGATTGATTTTAGATTCACGATCATCGTTAAAATTGATCTATTTATTCGGAGTGTTTAGAAGCTGAATTTTATAATTTTTTAAAAAAATTAGTTACTGATCAAAGAACTGTAAAATTTACAGTTTTGTACAATCTATACGAGACGTCTGCGTATGTAAAGTTATAAACCAATCCAGACCGTTTAAAATTTTTAATAGAAAATTCCTTTTATTGTCTAAATAATGTTTGATAAATTTGATGCTCAATTGAGAAGGCCTAATCTTTAATTTCACTAATTTATTCATTTTCGATCGTTCATTGTTTGGTTCTTTTATAGACTTGGCAATAAGTTTTCTAAATTATAAAACTATGTTTCTAAACATTTCGAGTGTTGTAGATCAAATTCAACGGAATTGATTACGGATGCGAAGTATAAATTATAGTATGCTACATTACATGTCCCTTCTACACCATAGTAAGTTAATTCGGATTCCGCAAAAATTCGGTACGGATATAATACGTATAAAATTCGTTTTCTAATTTTTAAATTTATTGAAAAATTCAGTATAAAATATAAAATATAAGATATTAAATATAAGATAATTTATATTTAAAAAAAAATTATAAGTTTTTTATTCATATTTTCAATAATTCGGGAATAATTTAATTATTCGCAAATAATTTGGCTGGCCCAAAAATTTACGAATAATTCAGATTCTTTAGGAAAAATTTGTAAACGGACCGTTTAATTCGGATTTTTAATAATTCGCGAATAATTCGCGAATTAACTAACTAGGTTCTACACTTGCATTGAGAGAAACCACACACCTTTTTTATTTTTTTTTAATTTTAATCCAAGAAAAAAAAAACTCTAGGTAACTTTAATTTTCTATAAAGAGGTTTCTTGGAATTGGAAGCACACAAGCAGCATCAAAATAAAAATAAAATAAAAATGAGTAATCCGGCCTACTAATAATAATAATTTATTAGATCTAACTTATTCTAACAAGGATGTCATTCTAATCACACACATAATCTAAAATCACTAGGCGATTTGAGATCCACCTCACACTTTTGGCTAGTGAATCGGTTATGATATCAAATATAATAACTTAATCCACCAGCAATAATAATTCGTTTGATCCAAACCATCATCTGCACAAAATACTCAAGTCTAATTATTATTACTAAAAATCATAAAAATTTTATTTTTATCCGATATCTATACTAAACTATGAATCTCCAATATCTTGCTGACGTGGCGTGACCTCATTCTCCCAAAATTGATCCCTTCTCATCTTCCAAAATTGATCCTTTCTCATCTCCCAAAACTGTTTTTCTCTCATCTCCCAACCCCCGAGACCTGATCTTTCAAAACTGCTCCCTCCTCATCTCCCAACCCTCAAGACTCCTCATCTTCCAAACCCGCCCGCCACCCCTCCTCGTCCCCTCCTTCTCAAACAAATTGATAGTTGGATAAATAAATATCTTTATATGATTAGTTAAATATGAATTTGAGTCTCATTAGTTTTTTTTTATTATTTATTCTCCTTCATAATATTTTAAATATTTTTTCTGTTTTTTTTTAACGTTTTCTAAATCTGTAGGCTATAAATTTTTACTAAAATATTTCTACCCGCCACATCGCGCGGGTTCCTACGCTAGTGAGACTATTAGGACGTTATAAACCAACGCTCCAACTACAACCAACCCATCCAAGAACTAATTTTCTCTTACTTGTCATATTAATTTGTTCTTTTTAATACTAAAATTGATTTTGGATTTTTTAAATCCCCATGGGAAAGGATTAGAATCCTCACATGAAATTGGATTGTAAACTTAGCACTCTGACAAACTAAAATGAGAATAAGATAAAGGATAAGTGCTATTTAATTGGTTTTGTGAATTAATATTTTCAGTACTAAATTTGATATTATCAGAGCAGGTATATTATATTTGGCCTTGATTTAGCTTTTTTTTTTGTTTAGGTGTAGAGACCTGGAAAATTGCACCGAGGCTTGTCTACACGGGAGAGTGTCGGGACCACTGAGTCGCGTTAGCGCCAAATAGACGCTAAACGGGCCCCGTGGGAACGCGAGAGCAGCGTGTGTCACGAAAAATCTGCAAATAGCAGGTTTTTCTGTGAGCTGTACCGGTACAAGTCGGTTGCTATACCGGTATAGCAACGGTTGCTATACCGGTATAGCCACCGTAGCTATACGGTATGGCTCGCGCAGATGTTTCTCGGGTTGCCCGTTTTGTACCGATACAAGTAGGGTTTTGTACCGGTACAAAGCAGAGGTATGGTGCAGTTTGACTTTTTGGGCACTTGTCACATCACCCCTCACTCCTCTTTTTATTGCAGCAGAGAAGAGAGAGAGGAGATCATCTTCCTCCTCTCCTTCTTCTTATCCTTCCTTGGCCGCCGTCGCTGGCCGCCGCTGCTCCCTAAGCTCGATGCGGAACCGAGCTTGCGGACGACGCGCCGCGGAGCGAATCGAGGAGGTTTTCGACGACGCGACGTTGCGAGGGAGCCCGGCGTGCGCGCAGGACCGCCGCCCCCGACTCGGCGACTGACCTAGGGCTTGTTTCGAGGTGAGTAGCCCATCAAGTTTCCCTCCGTTGCATCTATTTCCCGCGGCAAAGACCGTCGACCCGCGGAGTTTTGACCATATCTCTCGTGTAGGAGAGGCGAAACGCGACGAAATTTGGGGCATGGGATGCGCGACTGCGAGGCGATGCCAACGACACCTTACTTGCTGGATTTGGACAAGGTTTGCTCGGAACCCATCTTTACGCGAGTCTCGGATTTGCGACGCATTCGAAATGCCGAATCGCAGATTTCGGCGTCGACCGTCGGCTCTTTGGCCAGTTCTCCGCGCAGGGAGGTCGGATCGCGTCGAAACTTGCGGCGTTGGATTCTAGACTGCGAGACGAAGATTTCGAGGCATGAATCGCTGATTTTGGAGAAGGTTAGCTTGGTTAACTTTAAGCTTTTCTTAGCCGCTGGTTTTCGGCACTGTGAACTTTGCGTTTTGACCGCCGTTCCTCGCAGCAGTGGCCTTGGTTTCGTGGCCGGACGCGTGGGGCTTTTGTCGACCCGGATCACTCCCTTCGCTACCAGGAGATTGCTATCGAGGTGGGTTTACATCGGGATATTCCTAAGCTTAAATAGTCAACATGTATAGACTCCGGTTTCGTTTAAGTATGCTAATATGTGATAGCTTGAATGCATGGAATCGATATGAATATCTGAACCTTGGAGCATGCTTAGCAAGTACTTAGTTTTATACATGTTGGACTATGGATTTGACTTAGGAGAAAACCACGTTTTGGATCGTCACTAGCCTACACTACCAGATTTAGCTCTAGGAGCCGTTCTGTGCTGTATCATCGCCGCGGGAGTGCGATGGATACTCGGGTAGTGTAGTTGTTTTTACGCTCGCCGGGGATGCCGAGCTCACTTTTCACCGCAGTCTTGTCGTCCGGGTTGCTCGGCACCGTCTGGGGTTTGACGGGGACCAGTGTCTGTGGTTACTTTGTGCCAAGGGGCACGTGGTGTATTAGTTCTTGGACCCGGTGTACTTGACTATGCTGTGAGAGCCGATTGAGCTCGACAGAGATACGCTTGCATACTCGGTTGGTTCGCGCCCACGAGTGCCGCTCCGAGTCCGGCTTAGTGCTTTTGCGTTGGTGTCGCCGCGCTCGTTGTGGGTTGCTCTCCGCTAGCTACCCCCGGGGTAGTTGTAGTGTTGCTTCGACAGCGGGACGGTGCTTTCACAAATCCTCGTAAGATTGGGTCGCTTTTACTAGTTCTACGAGAGTGGTTTAGAGCAGGATAGTATAGGGCTTGTTAGCTGTCGATTGTTTCCAGCTTCTTTTACTTTCTTGCTTACCCCGTAGACTTAGTGGGTGGACCGATGTGTTTAGGGCGGTACCCACTGAGGACTACTTATTTTTATAGTAGTTCTCACGCCCTCTTTCTTCCACTGTTGTTGCAGGGCCTTCTCGTTTGCGCCGCCGTCCGTCTCGAGCCTGACGAGGCAAGGCGTCGCGAGCTAGAGCCCTTCCCCGTCGAGTGCCGAGTTAGAGGACCCTCCCGCAGTGTAGTGACGCTTTGGTTTGGGACACTTTTGTACATACGCTTAACTCGCCGGAGCGAGTTGTGTTTCTTTTGTATGTATATAAAGTTGTTGTTTTCCTACCCGCTTGTTTTTAGTTATTTCACTCTATGCTACTCGTTTGTAGCATTGTATGTTTTTACAGCTACGCTTCGTATACAGGAGAAATTCTTTTGTATACGGCGGATTTGTCGGCGTGCCCGGTGTTTATGCAACCCGGGGCGTGACAGATTAAGTTGGTATCAGAGCTTAGTATTAGGTCGTTGGGACCTAGGAAACCTAAGCTGGTTAACCTTAGGAAGGCTTGACGCGAGAGGCGTGATTTAACGCGAAAGTCATTGATTGATTGTTCTAACTCATCCTAGAGTGGAGTGAGTGACTGAAGGAGTGTCTGTTTCGGTCCAGAGAAATTATGTTGGCTGCAGACGACATAATTTCGAGGAGAAACAGGGACCGCCTTCGAGACTTTCGATGATTGGGTCGAGTGTTTTTGTATCTGACCTTGTTTCTATGTGTGCAGCTATGCCGCCTCGCAGAGGACGACCGCCGCTACGGGGTCGCGCCCCACCACCACTACCACCACTACCACCCCGTATACTGCAGAGATGGATCGTGCACCCGACCCGAGACGGGTGTACCTCCCGTAGTGGAGCCGAGCACTCGACCCGAGACGAGTGCCCGCCGAGTTGAGCGCCCGGATAGCCGCGACAGAGGCGACGAGCGGCAGGGTCTGCTGTTTACGGCGCAGATGTGCGAGAGGCTAGTGGCATCATCGAGTACATCATCTGGGCACCGGCTCACCACCCCGCCACCCCCTACTCCACCCATCGTACTGCACACGCCACACCCCCACCAAGAGATACCTCCAGCACTGGCGCCGGTTAGAGAGGACCGCTGCCGATCGCGCGGAGCAGGAGCGGTTGACTGAGCTTTTGTTTCGTTTCCGCCGCCTCGACCCACCGATGTTTGACGGGGTGTGCGCCGAGCCTTGGGTTTTGGAGAGCTGGATTAGTGCGATGGAGAGGATTTTTGAGGATATGTTCGTCCTAGAGGATCAGGATCAGGTTCACCTTGGGGTCCACTGTTTAGTTGGGGACGCCCGGGACTGGTGGAGGAGGATGAGGCGTGATCGGGGTGTAGTGGCCTCTCGGTGAGTGGGATGAGTTCGTGGGACGCCGTGCCGCACATATTTTCCCCGACGTGTAAAGCAGAGGATAGAGGATGACCCGAAGAGAATTCGGCGGGTGATCGCACGGTTCAGGAGTACGTTCGGGAGTTTACGCGACTCCTGAACTGTGTGCCGTTTGTGGCTAGAGATGAGGCGCACCCGGTGTATCTATTCGAGCAGGGCTTGAGGCCGGATCCGTACAGTTCGTTAGGGCGCGGAGGTCGAGGACCCCGGATGCGTCTATCGAGCAGCTTTGTTTGAGGAGAGGAGTGAGACGACACTTCGAGAGCGGACTCAGGGGCCGGGACCGAGTCAGGACAGGAAGCGCCCCGCTCCTGATGACGGGGGACAGTCGAGCAGTAGGCGTCCGCCGAGACCTCCACGATCACGTTTTCAGGGTCGTGGGTCCTCGGGCGCCGCCGCACTGTGGATACCCGTCCGAGGCGCACACAGAGGACACGAAGGCGTGATCTGCGGAGGACCGCACGCGGCCCGACAAGGTGAGCGGGAGGCCGGTGTCTTGGATGTGGACAAACCAGACACTTTAGGGCGCCTTTGCCCGCGAGCAAAGATCGTCGCACCATCGACAAGATCGCCCCTGCACCGATCCCAGCAGTTGTACGGGGACACCGCCGAGCTACCGTCGTGAGGATCGGGCGTCTGTGCCGCGACAGAGCGAGCAGCGGCAGCAGGCTCCCAGCGGCAGAGTGTATGCAGCTCAGGTGGAGGACTCTTCGACCCGACCGTGTGGTGGGTGTATCACTTTACTTTCTGGTACTAGAGCACGCACTTTATTTGATACTGGCTCATCGCATTCTTTTATCAGTCGAGCATTTGCATTATTACATGGTATAGAGTTAGGGTTGTTGCCTCAGACCCGGGAGATCCAGGTTCCCGACCATGTAGTACGGGTTGTAGAGTGTTGTAGGTCGTGTCCAGTGCAGCTAGATTCGTGGATTTTGCCCGCAGACTTGTTAGTGTTGGGGCAGTTGCACGACTTCGACATAGTGCTTGGCATGGATTGGCTGACGCGGTACTACGCGACGATCGACTGCGGAGAGAGGACGGTGACGCTCCGCGAGCTGCACCGGGGGAGGTGTTCACTTTCAGAGGCTGCAGGAGCACGATGTTTGCCGCGTGGATTTCTTCAGCGAGAGCTCGACAGTTGATGAGTAGAGGATGTATCGCTTTTCTAGCGACGGTTGCAGAGGTACCTACGGCGGCACCGAGACTCGAGGACATCCCTGTAGTTCGCGAGTTTCCGGATGTATTTCCCCCTGAGACGACGACTATGCCGCCGGAGAGGGAGATCGAGTTTGTAATTGATGTAGTTCCCCGGAATCGCACCAATCTCGAAGGTACTGCGATGGCACCCGCCGAGCCGAGAGAGCTAAAGGCGCAGCCTTCGTGGATTTGATGGATAAGGGGTACGTGAGACCCAGTGTATCGCCTTGGGGAGCGCCGGTATTATTCGTGAAGAAGAAGGATGGTTCACTCAGGTTATGTGTTGATTACCGGGAGTTGAATAAAGTGACCATCAAGAACAAGTATCCGTTGCCGCGCATCGATGATCCGTTTGATCACCGCAAGGATCTTGTGTCTTCTCGAAGATTGATCTCCAACAGTTACCACCACTGAGGGTGAGGCCGAGGATGTTTCCAAGACGGCTTTTAGGACTCGCACGGCATTACGATTTTACGTGATGCCTTTTGGATTGACGAATGCCCCTGCCGCGTTCATGGATTTGATGAACCGGCTGTTTAAGCCGTACTTGGACCGATTTGTGGTAGTCTTCATCGACAATATCCTGATATACTCCCGTAGCGATGCCGAGCATGAGGAGCACTTGAGGATAGTGCTACAGCTTCTGCGAGAGAAGGAGCTGTATGCCAAGTTAAAGAAGTGCGAGTTCTGGTTGCGGGAGGTTACTTTCTTGGGCCATGTGATTTCTGCAGATGGAGTGGCAGTGGACCCGAAGAAGATTGAGGCTATTCGGGATTGGCCCAGGCCTACGACGGCGACCGAGGTGCGGAGCTTCATTGGGCTTGCTGGATATTACCGTCGGTTTGTGGAAGGCTTTGCGAAGCTTTCCACACCCCTCACTCGACTGACTCGTAAAGGAATTAAGTTCACCCGGAGTGAGGATCGCCGGAGGAGCTTTGATGATTTGAGACAGACGATTGATGTCGCTCCTATCCTTGCCCTAATAGTCATGGGGAAAGTATATGTGATCTACAGCGATGCATCACACAGCGGACTGGGCTGTGTGTTGATGCAGCATAGTAGGGTAATTGCTTATGCTTCACGGCAGTTAAAGGATTACGAGAAGAATTATCCTACGCATGACTTGGAGCTTGCCGCAGTGATTTTTGCTTTGAAGTTGTGGCGGCATTACTTGTATGGCGAGCACTGTGAGATTTTTACTGATCATAAAAGTCTCAAGTATCTGTTCACCCAAAAGGAGTTGAACCTCAGGCAGCGCCGGTGGTTGGAGTTACTGAAGGACTACGATATTAGCATTCAGTATCATCCCGGCAAGGCGAATGTGGTGGCAGATGCGCTGAGCAGGAAGGCAGTGCAGGGCTCATGCCTGATGATCACACAGATGAGGCCGTTACTTGAGGAGCTGCAGCGGTTGAGTTTAGAGGTTGTGTCCCCTGGGTCTACTGCAATACTAATGTCTATGGTTTTGCACCCACTCGTTGGATAGGATCCGAGAGAAACAGTGGAGACCCACACTTGTTGAGGATTAGAGAGCCGTGGAGAGGACAGCAGATGGTTTCACAAAGGGATGTCGGAGTACCGAGACAGTGGACCGACCGTGTGTACCCGTGGATTTAGAGATCCGAGCAGACATCATGAGGGAGGCTCAGTGTTCTCCGTATACAGTACATCCCGGTGGAACCAAAAGGTATAAGGCCGTGAAAGCACAGTTCTGGTGGAATGGAATGAACATAGACATTGGCAGATATGTGGCTCAGTGTTTGACTTGCCAACGTGAGCAGAGCATCAAGTGCCGGCAAGCTTCGAGTCCGCTGCCCGAGTGGAAATGGGAGCGGATCACGATGGACTTTGTCGTGGGTTTACCTAGAGCACGGGTGGTGGTTTCGATGCCATTTGGGTGATAGTGGATGATTGACCAAGTCCGCCCACTTCCTACCGCCCGTACCACCCGGCCCAGAGAGACTCGCGCACCTATATCCGGATGAGATTGTCGGTGCATGGCGTGCCGGTTGTCGATAGTATCGACGGGACCCGAGATTTGTGTCGCACTTCTGGAGGAGCTTACAGACAGCCTTGGGTACGCAGCTACACTTCAGCACAGCGTTTCACCCACAGACGGATGGTCAGTCAGAGAGGACCATTCAGACGCTAGAGGACATGCTGAGAGCATGCGTCATGAATTTTGGAGGGGGATGGCATCAGCATTTGAGATTGGTTGAGTTTGCGTACAACAACAGCTATCAAGCGAGCATCCAGATGGCTCCGTTTGAGGCGTTGTATGGACGTAGATGTCGATCCCCACTATTTTGGAGTGACGTGGGTGAAAGGAAGACACTTGGGCCTGAGATTTTGCTAGAGGCTGAGGAGAAGGTGAAGGTGGTTCGACGACACCTTTTGACCCCGAGCCGCCAGAGAGCTACGCCGATACCGGTGAGGCGAGACTTGGAGTTTCATTGGCGATCATGTTTTTCTTAAAGTCTCGCCGTCCAAAGGGATACGCAGATTTGGAGTGCGTGGAAAGCTCAGTCCACGCTACATTGGCCCTTTTGAGATCTTGGAGCGAGTTGGGCCAGTTGCTTACAGGATTGCTCTACCCCCGCGACTAGTCGGGACTCACGATGTTTTCCACGTCTCGGCATTGAGGAAATATGTATTCGATCCCTCTCACGTGATTGACTTCACTCCGCTTGAGCTTGGCGAGGACCTTCGATACGAGGAGCGACCGTTGCGGATTCTTGCTCGCGAGGCGAAGGAATTGCGCAATCGGGTCATACCGTATGTCAAAGTGCGGAGTAATCACGAGAGCGGGAAGCGACTTGGGAGCCCGAGACGGTGATGAGGGAGGCCTATCCCTACTCCGTTCGACGAGCAGAGCCGAGGTACGTTTGAGTTTCGCGACGAAACTTTTTGTAGTGGGGAGGATGTAGAGACCCGGAAAATTGCACCCGAGGCTTGTCTACGCTCCGAGAGTGTCGGGACACTGGGTCGCGTTAGCGCCAAATAGACGCTAAACGGGCCCCGTGGGAGAGTGTGGTGTGAAAAATCGCAACAAAGGGTGTTTTGAGTCGTATCAGCATTAAGTCGGTTGCTATACCCAGATAGCAACGAGCATATACCCGATAGCCACCGAGCTATACCGGTATGGCCCCGCGCAGATGTTTCTCTCGGGTTGCTTCGTTTGTACCCTAAGACAAGTAGGGTTTTGTACCGCACAAAGCAGAGGTATGGTGCAGTTTGACTTTTTGGGCACTTGTCACATCACCCCTCACTCCTCTTTTTATTGCAGCAGAGAAGAGAGAGAGGAGATCATCTTCCTCCTCTCCTTCTTCTTCTCCTTCCTTGGCTGCTGCTGCTGCTGCTGCTGCTCCCCTAAGCTCGAGGGTGGAACCGAGCTTGCCGACGACGCGCCGCGGAGCGAATCGAGAGGTTTTCGACGACGCGACGTTGCGAGGAGCCCGGCGTGCGCGCAGACCGCCGCCCCGACTCGGCGATCGACCTAGGGCTTGTTTCGAGGTGAGTAGCCCATCAAGTTTTCCTCCGTTGCATCTATTTCCGGATTTTCGAACCGTCGCTGCGCACCGTCGACCCGCGGAGTTTTGACCGTATCTCTGTGTAGGAGAGGCGAAACGCGACGAAATTTGGGGCATTGGATCCGCGACTGCGAGACGATTCCAACGACACCTTACTTGCCGGATTTGGACAAGGTTTGCTCAGGCGGAACCCATCTTTACTGAGTCTCGGATTTGCGACAGATTCTGAAATGCTGAACTGCAGGATTTCGGCGTCGACCGTCGGCTCTTTGGCCAGTTCTCCGCGCAGGGAGGTCGGATCGCGTCGAAACTTGCGGCGTTGGATTCTAGACTGCGAGACGAAGATTTCGAGGCCTGAACCGCTGATTTTGGAGAAGGTTAGCTTGGTTAACTTTAAGCTTTTCTCAGCCGCTGGTTTTCGGCAGAATTGTAAACT
Source organism: Aechmea fasciata (assembly GCA_025177825.1). Taxonomy (NCBI): domain Eukaryota; kingdom Viridiplantae; phylum Streptophyta; class Magnoliopsida; order Poales; family Bromeliaceae; genus Aechmea; species Aechmea fasciata. The sequence goes on along the minus strand of CM045932.1, from coordinate 10,369,108 downwards.
TTGCGTTTTGACCGCCGTTCCTCGCCGCAGGAGGCCTTGGTTTCGTGGCCGGACGCGTGGGGCTTTTGCGACCCGGATCACTCCCTTCGCCGGGAGATTGCTATCGAGGTGGGTTTACATCGGGATATTCCTAAGCTTAAATAGTCAACATGTATAGACTCCGGTTTCGTTTAAGTATGCTAATATGTGATAGCTTGAATGCATGGAATCGATATGAATATCTGAACCTTGGAGCATGCTTAGCAAGTACTTAGTTTTATACATGTTGGACTATGGATTTGACTTAGGAGAAAACCACGTGTTGGATCGTCACTAGCCTACACTACCAGATTTAGCTCTAGGAGCCGTTCTGTGCCGTATCATCGCCGCGGGAGTGCGATGGATACTCGGGTAGTGTAGTTGTTTTTACGCTCGCGCTGGGGATGCCGAGCTCACTTTTCACCAGAGTCTTGTCGTGCTGGTTGTCGGACACCGTCGGGGGTTTGACGGGGGACCTAGTGTACTGTGTGGTTACAGTTTGCGCCAAGGGGCACGTGGTGTGTTAGTCCTTGGACCCGGTGTACTTGACTAAGCCTGAGAGAGCCAGATTGAGCTCGACAGAGATACGCTTGCATACTCGGTTGGTTCGCGCCCACGAGTGCCGCTCCGAGTCCGGCTTAGTGCTTTGCGTTGGTGTCGCCGCGCCTCGTTGTGGGTTGCTCTCCGCTAGCTACCCCTGGGGTAGTTGTAGTGTTGCTTCGACAGGCGGGACGGGTGCTTTCACAGTCCCTCGTAAGATTGGGTCAGCTTTTACTAGTTCTACAGAGAGTGGTTTAGAGCAGGATAGTATAGGGTTTGTTAGCTGTCGAGTGTTTCCAGCTTCTTTTACTTTCTTGCTTACCCCGTAGACTTAGTGGGTGGACCGATGTGTTTAGGGCGGTACCCACTGAGGACTACTTGTTTTTATAGTAGTTCTCACGCCCTCTTTCTTCCACTGTTGTTGCAGGCCTTCGTTGCGCCGCCTCCGTCTCGAGCCTCGGATCGAGGTGGCGTCGCGAGCTAGAGCCCTTCCCGTCGAGTGCCGAGTTAGAGGACCCTCCCGCAGTAATGACAGTTTGGTTTGGGACACTTTTGTACATACTTAACTCTTGGAGCGAGTTGTGTTTCTTTTGTATGTATATAAAGTTGTTGTTTTCCTACCTGCTTGTTTTTAGTTATTTCAGTTCTATGCTACTGCTTGTAGCATTGTATGTTTTTACAGGTACAGCTACACTTCGTATACAGGAGAAATTCTTTTGTATACGGCGGATTTGTCGGCGTGCCCGGTGTTTATGCAACCCGGGGCGTGACATTAGGGGTATTAAAATTAGCTCTAAAAATATCAAATTAATTTTTTTTTTCTTAGTCTAATTGATGGGTAGCATTAATTGGTCATGAATTTGTATGAACAATTATTAAAAACCCTCTACACTTTATGCATTTCTAAAATAAACCCCTGAATTTTTTTCTATGGGAACGTGACCTCCTAAGCTTTGCGTTTTTGTAATTAACCATGTAAATTTAACTAAACAAAACTGGGAATTTATCCATTTTTTAATATAGAAAATGATAATTATATCAAATTTAATAATCTTAATCACTTTGAAGTAGATGACAATATTTTAATTAAATTTAATAGCTAATTATGTTATCAAATTTAATAAAAGTTTTAACTTAAATAGTAGAATAGTTCAAATAAAAAAAAAAAGGGTGTGAATCAAAACATAACAATAATAATAAAGTTGAGGGGTCTCAACATATTTTTGCTTAGAATTTTCGAATTACAAAAATCTTTGTGTGGATTTATTTATGCAGGGTTAATCTCCTCCACTAATCATTTTGAAGGTAAAAATATTCTAAGACCCCCTCAACAATAGAGAATTTGGAAATGTGCCCGTCACCTTTATCTTTGGGTTAATTTCATACAGGTCCATATAAACATAATGAATTACAAATATATTCCTACAAAATTCAACTTCCATATATTAATTGTCTCTATAAAAATCTTAATATTTTCAAATATATCCCACTGATTTGTTATAAGTGAAATAACCTTTCTGTAATCATAAATATGTCCGACCAAAAGTCTCAACTATTAATTGAAGAGGAAATAAAAAGATTAATTCATCTCATTAACTAATTAGAGTTAAGTATTTTATCTATGATTAACTAATTTTTTCTAAAGGACAATAAATGAAAGTTGAAATTCGTAGGAATATATTTGCAATTACAAATATTAACCCTTATCTTTTTTTAAAACAAAATACATAAAGAACCCCTAATCGGCGTTTATTTCGCACTGAAGCTGCGAGATTACCAAACTATCACTCACAATTGTACGAAGATCAGCCTTCCAACTTCCGTAAGGTGGAAGATGAGGTCGAGTTTCGCTAAAACTTGTAAGTTCATCAGCTCTCCAACTTTTACTTCCAAACAAATTAATTACAAAAAAAAAAATCAAATTCGAATAAATAAGTAATTAATAAATAAATAGACCAAATAAATGATTAAATACCCTACACTTTGATATTGTCTTAAATAGATTTAAAAAATTAGAATATTGTTTAATCCACCTGTAAAACCTTACACGAAATAAACTTACACGTAAATTTAATTATATTTGCCGCATCAAAATCATAAAAATCGAAGCAAAAACTATTCAATTTACTGTCGATTTTAATAGTATTAACAGAGTAGGACACCTCTTTTATCTCTATCATCAACACAAATTCGATAGATATTGAGGTAAAAATAATGCGATGTACCAACTTATTTTTGTATAAAGTTTTGAAAATCAAATTTATCAGTTATCTTAAAATTGAAATTGGCCCGGGACTCTTTTGATATAAAAATAAAGTAAAAGGTGATAATTTGAGAATGCTGGAGATTAATTGTGACAGAGATTGAAATGCAAAAGAGCTTTTAATAATGAGCAATATATGTTATCGGTGTACTTAGGGTGGCAATCCAACTCGTCGTTCGCAAGTCAGTTCTTGTTCGGCTTGAAATTATAAGCTCGAAACCGAATCGATCACTCGTTTAATAAATGAGCTGAGCACGAGCTGAAAAGTTCAACTCGTTTAATAAACGAGCCGAACACGCGGTGGGATCACTCGTGTTCGGTGTGATAACCGTTCGAACACACACACACACACAAATATATATATATATATATATATATATATATATATATATATATATATATATATATATATAGAGTTGAGCTAGAATACTCTTAAGAGTAGAGCTCATTTTACTCTCGAGTTGTTTTTCGATGATAGAGCTTCCAAATTGATGATCGGCTCCGTTGAACATGATCTATACCACTTAAAGTGTTTAGAAATCAAATTCAAATATTTTCGACATCATTTGCCTAATGATCAAAGGGTTTCAAAATTTGTAATTTTAATGGTGGATAAGAGACGTTTTCTCGTTTAACGGTGTAAAGATATCCAAATCAATTGAATTTTTGTTAGAAAATTCTTTAAACTATTTAAAACAAGATCTATACTCTTGATCTTGATTACAAGACTCCTATCATCATTTTTTAAAGAATATTCATTTTCAACCATTCATTTTCTGTTCACTAGATGGATACAAGAACAATATCGAAAGTGCGTGAAATTTGATTTCTAGATAGTTTAAATGGTTTAGATCATGTTCAACTGAGCCGATCATCAATTTGGAAGCTCTATCATCGAAAACAACTCGAGAGTAAAATGGGCTCGATACTCTTAAGAGTATTCTAGCTCAACTCATATATATATATATATATATATATATATATATATATATATATATATATATATATATATATATATATATATATATATATATATATATATATTATTAATTATATATGTATATAATATAAATTTTTATTATTTAATTTTTAGCCCAATTTAGATATAAAGTCCAACTCAATTATAAAATAATTCATTTATATGTAAAATTTCAATCATTAGATCAAAGAATAACCGATAAGATTTTATATATTTATTTTATATATAGATATTCTTTCTAATTATTTTAAATTCTTATTCATAAACCAGCTCGAGCGTATTCGGTTAAAGAATAACCGATAAGATTATATATATATATATATATATATATATATATATATATATATATATATATATATATATATATATATATATATATTCTTTCTAATTATTTTAAATTCTTATTCATAAATCAGCTCGCGCGTATTCGGCTTGTTAATAAATGAGCCGAACCTAGCTGGCTCGTGTTTGGCTCATTGACACCCCTAAGTGTACCTACTATATTGATGTAAATATGGTACATTAGCCCCTCCCAGACACCCGGATTTATTCATTTGTTTTATTAAATTGTTTTATACTAAAGAGAGTTTTTAAATTTTTGTATAATGGAGTATAAAATATTATCCCTATAACAGAATACACAAACGACAATTTTATTTTATAATAGATAAACTTTAAATTGTCCTCCCATAATATATAGGAGTAGAGCTACTATACTATTATGAGTAGTAGAGACCTACTACTATGAGTTGTTTTCGATGATGGAGCTTCCGATTCGACGATCCACTCCGTTAAATATGATCTAGAGTATTTAAAACTTCTAGAAAATAAATTTCGTAATTTTTTAAAATCATAATAAAGTCCATCAAATGGGCAAAAAATGAACGGCCGAAATCGAACGATGTCCTAAAAATAGATGATCAGATCCTTCAATTTAAGATCGGAGTTATTGATCTTTATCTAGGTAGTGAATAGAATTTTCTATCAAAAATGCAACCTATTTCAATTCTTTTACACCGTTAAACTACCAAGTATCCCATATCGCCGTTAAAAATTGTCAAATTTGTGAGCTTTTGATCGTAAGGTAAATGATTTCGAAAAATTACGAAATTTATTTTCTGGAAGTTTTAACTACTCTAGATCATATTTAACGGAGTTGATCGTCAATTCGGAAGCTCTATCATCGAAAACAACTTATGAGTAGTAGGGCTCTACTACTCATAATAGTATAGTAGCCCTACTCTAATATATAGCTTATTTTGTACTTTACGCCCCTACAATTCAAAAGCATTCACTCTCATTTCTACTTTGCTACTCGGTTGTTTTAAAAGTTTCTTTTTTTTTTCTTTTTCTGTTTTTTTTTTAGAGATAGGTAGCACGCTACCCGCTTCGTTTATTTCGTTAAGAAATAAGCTTAGCTAGAAATGTGAATCAATTAGGATTCGAATTCGAGTCTCGGGTACCAACCACCAAGCCCTTTGCCACTTGCTCTAGGGGTGGTCGGTTTTAGGGTTTAGGGTTTTGATCACTTTCTCTCTTCTAGTGGTTTAGTGCATTTTTTATTTTGTCACCGTGTGGTTTAAATAAAATTTTTACGTGTGTGTGAAATAAAAATTAAACGATACAGAGGGCAAATTAAAACTTTTTAAACTGCGGGATGAAAAAGTAAAAAAAAGAGCTGCATCACAAGCAGGCAATTTATAGTTTACCTTTTTATAATTTAGTCCAGATAAATAAATAAATAAATGAACGCTAAAGAGGGTTTATAATATTCGAATAGAAACAAAATTGACACGAGACAGCTGAACGATAACTTCGGACAAGGCTTCCTTGGAAATTTTTTTTTTTTTTTTTTTTAAAAAGAATATGAAAGAGAGAGAGAGAGAGAGAGAGAGAGAGAGAGAGAGAACACGATTCGTTTCTGGGAGTTTCCAGGGTCTGCTGGAACATTCCAAAACCCTAATAAATAATGCAGAAAAAGACTCACTTTAGTAACTAGATTCATTTTTGAGTCTTCAACTATAAATTATTTGCGTGGACCGAGATTTGTAGACCGACACTTTGAATGGCCATTTTTTTTTTCTTTAAATTGCACTTTTAGTTCCCCAACTATGAAAATTCTAACATTTTGGACCTCAAACATCAATTTATATTTGCCCTGAAATTAAAATTTGTTGAAAAACATTATTATTTATTGCATAAAAAACAAATAATAGATCGAAGTAACATTTTAGTCGTACAGATATTTTAAGTATTATAAGTCGCATAGCTAATAGATTACATACTGATATTGAATGTCAGTTCAGTAAGTTTTTGCTTCCGTTTCGAATATTTGACAAATAAGTATTTGGTCAGGAGATAGGAATAGCGATAGGGATAAGTTCTTATCCCCCTTTTATATCCAAACGTTAATTTTTTATTCGAGAATAGTTTTTCTCGATTATCCGTACCAACACTTTTATTTTCTATATAAAACTGCCTAATATTTTTCTTATTCTGGGAACAATCAAATTTTCATCCAAACGTTATTTTTCTTATCCTCATATTTGTATCTATTCCTGTAATAACTAGTTCTTGCTTATACCCGAACCAAACGGTTACCTAAAGTTTTTGTGTTTTGTGGACAAAAAAAAAAAAAGGAGAAAGAAACATTTATTCTATTCCACTTATAATGTACATAATAATGAATTCTTTTCTTAAACCCTATTTAATTTGATGCTAGAATAAGATGTCTAAAAACAACTTATTTGATATATAGATTTTCTTAAATAATTAAAAATTAGGAGTTTGACCTTTAGATCTTGAAAGATTTCGTGATTTGATTGGATAGTGGCTTGAATCAATAAAATTACATATTTTATTCTGAAAAAATAGTTTAAAGGTCAAATTCAGTATTTACTCTAGAAATTTGACCACACTTTTCATCTATCACTAAATACTACATATATACGTTTCAAGTAAATTGAAGAAACAATTAAAGTGAAAAAAATATTCATACGTCAAAAAATAAAATCATAACACCAAACCACGCCACAGTAATATTTTTTTGGAAAAACTTCAAAAACCCTCTATGTGGTTTCATGCATTCTCACTGTAGTACCATGTGGTTTAAAACGTATCAATTTACTCCCCGTGGTTTCGTTTTTCTCTTTTTGTTATCAATTTTATTTTATTTTTTTCTTAAATAAATGACAAAGTTAAAATTAAATTGTGCTTAAGTTAATATTCAATAAACATAGATGGATATTTGAAATTTTTTTATATATAATTTAACGAAATATTAACGAAAAAGCTTCCTAAAAGATAAAAACAAAACCACATGGGGATAAATTGATACGTTTTAAACCACGCAGACTTAAAGTGAGAATGCATGAAACCACATAGAGGTTTTTTGAAGTTTTTCCAATTTTTTTCTTACGGTAAAAAAGTACGGAACTTACCTAACTATCGACCCACTCAAAATTATAATTTTATTATATTATCTTTCAATTTATTTGATTTGAATCAGTTAACAAAATATGACTTTAAAATTTAAGATAATTTCTTATTTTAATAACTTTATAGTTACGAGAATTTTATAAAATATAATTACAAAATATGCAAAGATAAATAATGCATTTAAAATTTAAAATCAAAATATCGTTGACTGATTCAAATCAAATAAATTAAAAGGCTGGATGATAAAATCAAAATTTTAAAAATTTGAGTAGCTATCAAAATGGTGCATAATTAAAGTTGTATAATTTGGTAAAGTGCACACTTGGTCCTGAAACTATAAGGCGAGTAACATTTTAGTTCTCAATTTTTAATTTATTATAATATCTGGCTTGAACTTTTAGAATTATTGTAATTAAGTCACATAACCTGATTTAATTAAATAAATATTAATGCATTGCTAATGTAAAAGTTACATGTTATTTTAATTATATATTTACGTATTATCAATTACAACATTAAACGATACATTAATATTTAGTTCGTCAATTGAATAGAGTTATAAGACTTGATTGTAATAATTCTGAAGGTTTGGGCTAAAAATTACGGTAAATAAAAATTTGAGGATCAAGATATCAGAGTGCCTATTATTCCTGGAACAATAGTGTCAATAGACCATCTATTTACTATATACTAAAATCCGTGGACTAATTTTACTATAATGCCACATGTTTTCGGGCTGCTTTTGGTACACCTGGTGCACCATAGACCGTTGATTGTGGACATATGTATGATCTAGAAGATGATCTTAAGTGTACCTGTTTTATATATATTTTTCTATATTGAAGGAGGGTTCGAAAGATCTCAATGTGACACATCTCTTTCAAAACCGCCCCCTCCTTTCTCTTCATGCGACATATGTCCCTTTGGAAATTAATATGAATGTGACAAGTGCACCTAAAAAATCTCTTGCTATAACTTCTATTCGTTTACTCACATAATAAGGGTCTTTTAGTAATTTACTACCCTATTGTGAAAGATATTTCTTTCACTCTGATGTCATTAAGCTCGAATTAAATTTCACATGTTCGACTCGATACGAGCCTCGAGACGCTCACTCATTTAAGAACGAGACACGAATCGAATTTTTTAGCTTGTTTAATAAACGAGCCGAACACGAACTGGGGTCAGCTCGCTCGTGTTCGACTCGTTCGTGTTCGGCTCGTTTACACCCCTACTCTCATGTGTCCCATTAGTCATTGATTGCATCCGGTGCTATTATTTTAGAAAGTGAAAACTTCAAGTACTTTCTCATTTTAGTATTCTACGATTTAAAATATATCAATTTATTCCTCTGTAATTTTATTTTTATTTTTTCGATAATTTTTTTCTTAATATTTCGTTAAATTATATATAAAAAATTTTAAATACTCATATAGATTTATCGAATATTTACTTTAATACCCTTTAATTTAAATTTATCATTGATTTTTTAAAAAAATTGATAATAAAAAAAAAACGAAACCACAGAGGGACAAATTGATACACTTTAAATCACAGAATACTAAAATAAGAAAATGAAAGACCGCAGAGGAGGTTTTTGACGTTATCCCGTTTAGAAATGCAAAGCATAACAAACAGTGTAACATAGACCACATTATATATATATGGACTACATTTAAATATTTTAAGTCTCAATCAATTGATACAATCAAAAGTTTTGAGTTTTAATAAGTAGGTATTTTGAATAACATTAAACAAAATATTAATTTTGAGTCTTTTATAATTAAGATTTAGGAGTGCGAAGTACGACTATCATGAACGAAATGTGAATATATCTTAATTTGATTAAATAGATTATATATTCAGATGCAATAGTTTATTACAACAAATATATGTGGTTTATATTAATATTAAATTTTAAATTTTTACATCTGTCTAGCGCTGGAATATCTATTTCACTTATGTTTGACTCTATTATGTAACTTGACATAATAATGTATAAAAAGTTCTTCAATAAAATCCGATTACAGAGGAACCGTTTTAACATTGAACCTATTATATAATTAAATTTTTATTATTATTTAAAGATAATTTTATTTTTTATAAATAAGATAATTCTAATTTATTATAAAGAAAGTAAAGTTCAAGTTTTACTATTTAATAAATTTTTTTAGAGGAGGTTGATTGTGTCGGAAGTCGAGTTCAGCACTTTAGAGGAGGAAGTCGAGAATAGATGTAACATAACTTGAGTTACGTACATTATATTTTCGATTTATACCAATATAAATAACGAAAGTGGTGAAACTTGAGTTCCATCGCTCCGTAACTTGAGTTACGTATATTATATTTTTTATGTACACCAATATAAATAACAAAAGTGATGAAACTTGAGTTCCGTCGCTCGTAACTTGAGTTACGTGTACGTGCATTATATTTTTGATTTACACCAATATAAATAACGAAAGTGATGAAACTTGAATTCCATCGCTCCGCTTACTGTCTCTCTCTCTTTTTCTATAACCTATACTATAAAACCCTCCACACACCTCTTATTACAAAGAGACCATTGAATATACAATCAACAAGAGAGAGAGTTAAACAAAGTAAACGTTGTAGCAATATTACCCTCTCCAATCGATCACCATGGAAGCAACCTCCTCTTCCTTCTCCTCCTCGATCTTCTCCTCGTCGAGCTTTGTCGTCGACATCTCCGAGCTCGACGACCCGTGCTCTCCCTCCTCTTCTTCTTCTTCTTCCGTTGATGCGGCGGCGGCAGCGGGCAACGGAAACGTCGACAGCGTCGACCCCTCGTCCCCTCTTGCCTTCATGATCATATGCTGCGGCAGCGGGTGCAAGAAGAAGGCAGCAGCAGTCGAGGTCGAGGTCGAGGTCGAGGTCACGGTCGCGGGGGCGGCCGACACGAGGCCCTTCGCCGACGGGCGCTGCTCGCCACGACACTTCCTCGACAGTTGCTTTCTCTGCAAGCGCAGTATATCCATGAATTCCGACGTCTTCATGTACAGGTTCGTGCATGCCATATGCTTGGTATCCCTCTCTCTCTCTAATTTCAGAATTGAGCGACTATGTTTTTAACTGTACCAAGTTATAGGCGCCCGTAGGTTTTCGGGCTTTGGACGAAAATTTATCGGATTAGGATAAAAGCGGCCCCTAAAGTTTAGTGGGCGATCAGTGAAATAGTACTATATATAAACTAGATCTAATGCGGAAAAACTTGCAAACAGCGTACTTTAGAGATAATACCTAATATACTCTTCAAAACTTTAAAAACATCTAAGATATTTTTGATTCGCTGTAACTTTTTTATTTATTTTCAAAAAGAAATTCAAATATCCTAAAGTTATAGAGTTTACTAACGGGGTTTTGGGTTTAGAAGGACGTTTTGATAATTTCATGATAAATTGGAAAATTTTAAATGGTAGTTAGAATAAATAAGGAAAAAACCCTTTACTTTATTATCACCCTTGTAAATTTTGAATTTTTTGTTTATTTTTTAGATAAATTGTACATAATTTACTTAAATTATAGACTATTTTGATCTCACTAGCCAACCTTTCACAATTTTAGTTTTTACTATCCAATCTTTAATTTATTTTATATGAGTCCGTCAATGACACTTCGACTTTGAAATTTGATGAGCTGTTTATTTTTATAGATTTACTTTGTATAATTCAAGCAATTTTCACAACTATAAGTTAATGATCCATAGTTCAAGTAATTAAGTTTTATATATTTTCTTCTTCTTCTTTTTTATGATGGTGAAAACATATGAGCATTAAATATATTACTCTAAGAGTTTGTTTGGTTCAAGATTTATAATATTCCCCGAGTATTGTATGTTATATATTTGAAATGTTAAGTTTATTACGAACTTATTAAGCCACAACCACTTGGATCGTGAGATTGTTAAGAACTCATGTAGTCTTATTATGGACTAATGATTTTTATAGAGTATAAAAATAAGAATACTTTTCAACCCATAATAATATAGTATATATTACCGACCATCCCTAGAGCAAGTGGCAAAGGACTTGGTGGTTGATATTCGAGACCCTAACTAGTTCGAATCCTAGTTGATTCACATTTCTAGCTAAGTTAATTTATTTCTAAATAAAATAAACGAAGCGGCACTACAACAAAATATGTTTTAGACGACGCCTTCTTCTAGCGTCTTTAGTATTTAGTATTTGCCGACACTATGATTAAGTGTTGCCAATAAACATATTTTTATCAAATATTTATAAATATTTTTCGACGCTGTATTGAAACGTCGGTATATTTATCCCGGCATATTTATTTAACGACTCTTTACTCGACGCTTTTACAAGCATCGGGATTATTTTTACCAACGCTTTAAAGCGTCGCTAATTATTATTTAAAGTATCCTTAAGTGTAAGATTTTTTTTAGTGCGGGTAGCGTGCTACCTATCTCTCTCAAAAAAAAAATCTAATATATATTCCTACAACTCATAATTCAATAATAATTTCACTACTTCACTGATCACTTTACAACTACCCATTTTTCAATAGAAAGTATGAAGAAATATCGGAATATTATAAATCATGAACCGAACTGGCTCTCATTATTTTCTTTTTTTTTTCTTTTTTTTTCTTTTTTGAGAGATAGGTAGCACGCTACCCGCTTCGTTTATTTCATTTAGAAAATAAACTTAGCTAGAAATATGAATCAACTAGGATTCGAACGTGGGTCTCGGGTACCAACCACCAAACCCTTTGCCACTTGCTCTAGGGACAGTCGGTCTCTCATTATTTTCTATAAGATCGATATTTTGGGTTATGTAGTATCTATCAGAATCAATTCTAAATTTCCTCCTTTCGTGAGGTCGTGATCAGGTCGTGATCAGTTTGATCTGCCAATATTTCTAAAGAGGTCATGGGTTCGATCCCTACTGCATAATTGATCTTTTGGATTACATGCACATTCTATAAGAATGACACTTCTCCATCCACACAAGTATAAAAATCCCTAGTCCCTGTCTCTGCTGGGGTCCTTGTCCCTGCAAATTAATATCCTGGGATTCCTTTTCTAGAAGACATATTAAGTTATTTTCCATTTAGATTTAAATTAAATTAAGTTTAATTTTAATTCTAAATTTCATTTAGTTATTAAGTTTATTTTAAATTTTATGTTAAATTATTAAGTGTGACATATTAAATTGCTAAACTATATCACTACAACAAAATCTATACGACACTTTTAAATATTGGTACATGTCAAAAAAGTGCTGCTGGCTAAATTACCGATACTTGTAAAAAGTGTTGCTATATGTAGAGTCGCTAGGTATACAGTAACAGTTAAAAAGTATCGCTATAATTTAAAAAGAGTGCTGCTAGTTTGCCAACACTTATTTAAGTATTTAGTAACCGTCGAAACTCTATCTTGTTGGCTGCGGTGATGGAGGACGACGAGAGCGAAGGGCTATTCGTCTAAAATTTCAATGGATTGAGTGAAGGGAGAAGGGAAGATGCTAATCAAATTTTTTTTTTCTTTTCTGTTTGTAATCGGGCCGAATAGGCTGGGTCGGGTGGGTTGAATAAAGTAACCTTTTATTTTTAGTTGTTTAAATATTAATAGATATTTTTTTAAGTTTTGACATAAATGAGACACTTATACAAAAGTGTCTCAAATATGTGTCGCTATAACCAAATTCTGTTATAATGTATATATATATATATATATATATATATATATATATATATATATATATATAAAGTAAGATTGCAACGAATTGAAATTTTTTGAGAACGCCAGCCATAAACTGTAATTTATCCTTTGATCAATATATTAATTAGTAATTCTTTCAAATTTCATAGCTCTAATTATAACTATTGTTCAGCTGAAAAAAAAAAAAAAAATCCGGTTCGGTTTAATCAAGTTACTAAAGTAATTTAATTCAAAATATAAGTTAATGTGTCATGGAATTACTGTTGGAACCCGGTACTCTTCCTAGTACCTAATTTTGAGAATAATACCTGACTGTTGTTGACCCATACCAATTGTTGCCGTCGAATCAGATTTTTATTATAAATTTATTTTCTTAGCAAAAACTGATATAATTATATGAGAAAGAAAGAACCATACTGAAAAATATGCGGATAAAATAAGATTCACTAAATAAAAGAATATTACATATGATTGCTGTTCTGCAACAGAGTAGCTATAATCCGAACCCTCTTTTTTAATCCCTCCTACCCTTCTCTCTCATCCGTATATCATCTAGGCTCTTTCAGTAATTTGAATACATGGAGCTATATATAAAGCTCCGCCCAATATGCATCCAAATTCTAAAATAGTTAGGATTCCTACTCTAAATAATATTCAAATCTATACTTAGTTTATCTCCAATAAATTTAAATATTTATCCTAATCTTGTTAGATTTACACTCTAATTAATATTTAAATCTTAATTTATCTCCAATAAATTTAAATATTAATTTTTATCCAACTAGAAAATTAACTATAAATCTAACCAAATCTTAACAATTAAGTCCTTGAGTTAAAGTGATCAGGTATTAATGAAATTAGTTCATTTTCTCTGAAGCATGCTTAAATTCAAATAAAAGTGACATATATTTTTATAGTGTTTAATATGAAAATTTTGATATTGTATAAAAGAGCTAGATAGGTGACCTTGTTTCCAAGGTGATGTATAAATTTTAGGGTTTATAGCTAAATTACACTTTTGGTCCTCAAATTATGAGGTGCATGACACTTTTATCCTTCAACTTTATTCTATTGTAAAGTTTTTACTCAAATTTTGTGAATTATGTAATTAAATGTTGCAGTCCAATTTAGTTGATTATATATCATTAATGTGTCAGTCATATAAATATATATGATGTGTCATTTTAATATCGTCGCGTCATCAGTCACAACGCTACTACATTACTTTCACATTAGCAATAAAAAATTATGGCAAATTAAAATTTGAGGATTAAAATGTCGCACGGCTTATAACTTGAGGACCAACTATGCAATTTATCCTAAATTTAACTTTTACATATATATATATAAACACAGAGAATCAACTATTCTTATATGTGCATTTATGTACTATGTATATCTATACAGAGGAGATGCTCCGTTTTGCAGCGAGGAGTGCAGAGAGGAACAGATGGAGATGGACAAAGCTCTCGAGCAAGAACGTCGGCATTACTGTACGAGCTCTTCTTCTTCTTCGACTACTGCAGTTACAACTATAACTAAAATTACAAACTACGCTACTGATGAGAACTCTACGATGACAGCGAAGGACAACAAAGGCAAAGTTATGAGCATTCGAAGGTCGTCAAGCATCAACCTTAGGGCAGGCACTGCTGCTATGGTTGTTGGTTAGGTTAGGTTTTCAGGATGCACACATAAAATAACATATATGAGAAGTATGTTTTTGTGTGTACGATATGAGCGCGCACACGGGAGAAAGAGAGAGATCTTGTGAAGCTCGATATGTGTTGTTGTTTTCTCTATATAAAGATTAACTATTGCTTGTAAGAGATTAAGGAGCGTTTGGTTTGTTGTAATTGTAAATATAGTGTAATTGGAGTAAGTGCTTTTGCTTTCTCCGTATAAAGATTAACTATTGCTTGTAAGAGATTAAGAGGCGTATGGTGTGATGTGATTGTAATTGGAGTTGTGCACAATTAAAAATGCAGTAGTTATAATTGCAGTATTTTGTTTGTTTGAATGTTATATAAAATTCTGCAACATACTATATGGTTTATTTTTTCTTATATATGGTACAGAACTTTTATAACAACATTATATCAGCTTTTATATCTATATAGAATAATGAAAGTTGAACCATATACGGCGCTCTCCCCGCGTTTCGCAGGTCACGTCGCGGATCTCATAATATTTTTAAGCTTACTCTCTCTCTCTCTCCACTCCCTCTCTCTCTCTCTCTCTCTCTGGGCTTCGGTGGGCCCCCTCCCCCACCCAGCTCTCTCTCTCCCTCCCCCCACTCTCCCTCTCCCCACAGCTCTCTCTCTCTCTCTCTCTCTCTCTCCTTGCTTTTTTACTTCCCAAATTTTATATTTTTTTATTTAAATTTTAAGTTTAAATGTTAATATATAATATTTATTTTAAATTTAAAACTTCAAAATATAAATTTTTAACTTTTTAAACTCTATAAAATAAATTAATTAATTAATTAAATTTATTAATAATATTATATATAATATAATTAATTAGTTTATTAATAATACATATAATAAATGACGTTTCAAATTTTAAGTTTATTTATCCCTTTTTATTTAAATCTTTTTTATTTTTCTCCCTCTTCAATTTTTTTAAGTTTATAATTTTAAATTAAATTTAAACAATAAAATTAAAAAAATTTGTTCAAAAGAATTTAACAATTACGTAAATTTTCCGCCGCGAAGCGCGGGCCTTCACTAGTATGCATGAAGTGGTAAGTTTAATTACCTCTATATAGAAAACAAAAAAATATTTTATGTTTATAAGGTTATTAGAAAGATACAGTGGCTTTTTATTTAGAACAACTATCTCGAAATTCTATATTGAATTTTAAAATACCTAACATTTTAATTTGTTCTATTTAAATTATATGATGGCTCTTTCAATATAAAGTTTACGCTAATTTATTATTTTAACAAATTTATAATTATTTGAATTATATAAAATTATATTAAATAAAGTTATGAAGATAAACAACAGATTCAAATTTTGAAGCTAAATACCATTAACCGATTGAGATCAAATAAATTAAAATATTAAGCAGTAAAATAAAAATGTAAACAAAAAGTAATCATATAAAATGTGTGATAGTTGAACTAAGTTGTCCACAATAAATTATTAGTGTGTTATATTTAATTTAAAGATTAAAACGTATAAAGCTTACTTAAGTTATGAAACAATTGAGTTAGCTACCCAAGCTTTTAATATTTTGATTTTACCATCTAATCTTTAAATTTATTTGATTTAAATCACTCAACGGCATTATTACTTCAAAATTTGAACGTGTTATTTATTTAAACACATTTAGTTTAGTATACTACAATACTTCATGCAATTTCACAACTGTAAATTAATTAAAATAAATAATTATTTTAAATTTTAAAGTCAAAAGGTTGGATAGTAAAATTAAAATTTTAGAAGATTGTGTTGTCGATTCAAAATGATCTATAATTTGGAGGAGTTTTGTACTTTTTACTTAGTTTAAATAAATTTATGTAGAATTAATTATGAAATAAAATTTTGTAATTGTTACCCTCCCGAACATTTAAATGTTAAATGTTCATTTAGGAGTTCAGGGGGTAAAGTGAAATTCATCAAAAGTTCGGGAATGACAGTTCAATTTACCCCTTTTCTAACAAAAAAAAAAAAAGAAAACAAAAAAAGAAGAAAGATTTAATTATGTCAAAATGAGAGTTCTAAGAAAAAGATATTAAAAAAATGAAAAGAAAAAAAGCAAATGGATTGGACCATTACCAATATTTGAAGAATGAGATAATATTCAGTATATATATCTTAATCTATCATCACTAATTTATTTTTAAAAAATTTAATTTATTATAAAATAACATTTTATATTTTCATATTAAAAATTTCTAATTTCTGAAAAGAAATACAAAAATTATACTTTAGCTACAATAAAATTACATTGCATAGTTTCATAGGAACTAAGTATATTCTTTAGAACAATACTTCTATAGAGTCAAAAGGACAAACGAGTATATACTACAAAAAATTAACACCCAGTGAGAATACCTATTGTAAATCAATCAATCATATTAGCGAGTACATTAGGAGAATAGGGTGTTCGAGCATTGTAGCTAGTTAGTATCACTCTTTTCTTATCTTTAGACTACTCTAATTCATTTCTTTTTTTTATTTTATAATAATAAAATATAGAATAAATTATAATATAATTTCTTTTAGAATAAAAAAAATATATATAAATTCAACATCAAGTATGATCACTAACTTGAGGGTCAGGAGTCAATTCATAAATAATATATTCTAATAAAATAATTTATTTTCAAGAGTGCTATAGCTTTTTGGGTAAATTGCACTATTATATCTTATGAACTTTTGAAGTTTTATTTTACCCTGCAAACTCCTAAAATAAATATCTAATCTTCTAAATTTTAATATTTTATTTATTTTACTTTTTTCATTGATTTTTGGTTAACGCAACTTGACGAAATAAATAGTATACATAAAAAATTAAAATTTAAAATATTAGATATCTATTTTAGAAAAAGTTGGTAAAGCAAAACTCAACCAAAAGTTCTTGAAACGTGTAATTTATCTTTAAAAAAAAAACCCTTTCTAATATCTCCATTACCCTTAAAAAAAAAAACCCTTGTAATATCTCCATATCCACCGTTTTTATAATTTTATTATTATTATTATTATTATTATTATTATTATTATTATTATTATTATTTAATTAAATTTCCATCGTAAGTGTGCGGAATTAAAATCTCCTCCACCACTACCCCCTCTCTCTCTCTCTCTTCTCTCTCAGAACCAAAACCCTCGCCTTTAATTCCCACACAAGAGATCCCTCCCTCTCTCTCTCTATCTGTCTCTCTCGTGCGCACACCGAAACCCTCTTGTGATCGTGCGAGAGTGCGGGAACGCGGCGGAGGCGGCGGCGGAGGCGATGAGAGGGTCGGCGGGGCGGCGTTGGGCGGCGGTGGCGGCGGCATGGGTGCGGCGGCAGCCGCCGAAGGCGAAGGCGTTCTTGGGGGTGGTGGCGGGCATGGCGGCGCTCGCCCTCATCCGCGCCCTCGTCCACGACCACGATAACCTCTTCGTCGCCGCCGAGGCCGCCCACGCCCTTGGCATCTCCGTCCTCATCTACAAGCTTATCAAGGAGAGGACCTGCGCCGGTTCGATTCAATCTTTTTGTTCTCGTTTGTCTTGTTATAATCATTCTTGTTGTTGTTTGATGTGAAATCGAAGTTTTTTTTTTATTTTTTTTCTCCTGATCTTTTAGGATTAGAGATTCAGCTTAAATTGGAAATGGGCGAATTGAAGATTAGAAGGGCAAAATTTTGAAGTGAGATGTGGGGAGGGGTTTCAAAATTAGGGTTTTTTTTTTTTCCTGTCAGAGGATCATTTTTCTCAGAATGAATGCATTAGGCTCTGTTGGGTCTTTTGGATCGGTTTGATTCAATCCTTATCATCCTTTTAGGGTTAGATATTCGGCTTAATTTGGAAATTGGAGAATCGTTTTTTCTGATTGAATTGTATACTGTGTAGTGAATGCAGCAGCTTGTATTTGATGAGAAATAGGTGTGTTATATTTACCTTTGAGGCATAGGGATCCTGTTTAATTTGGTTTTTGGGTGATAAATAGAAGCTAGGAAATGGAGGAATTGAAGATTAGTGAGACAAAGTTTGAAGCTGGCGTGAATTGGGTTTTGAGGTTAGGGTTTTTCCTGTCAGAGGATATTTTTATAGCAAATGCAGTAGGCTATGATGGGAATTTTGGGTCAGTTCAACACATTTCTTATCCTCCTATTCTCCTTAGGTTGTTGTTGTTGTTTGAGGAGATATAGTTCTGTTATTATTACCTTTTTTTTAAGGATGATAGATCATGGTTAATTTGGTTTCTTGGAGGAAGAATAAGTGAGGAAATTGTGAAATTGAAGATTGGAAGGACCAAATTTTGAAAGTGAGATGTGGGATGTTGGTGGTTCAATATTAGGGTTTTTCCCTGTTTAATAGTATGTTCTTTAGAGAGTGTTGTAGGTTTTGGTCAAATACTTCCAAATTTTTTCTTGATTTGTGGCTTTTTTATTAGTAGAATGTGTTTTTTTGGGGAAGAGTAGTTAATTTTTTCAGCCTTTATGCCATTGGTTTGTTGTCATTCGACAGTGTTGAAGTACATAGCAGATCAGGGAAGACTTGCTTGAGGAATTGGTTGGGCAGTTTGATAGTTGTTTTGGGAATTAATAATGAGTTTGCAGATTTGGTTTCTAAAGTTAGCCATCTGAATTCGATGGCTGCTAATTACTGGTTGTGGATTTCCTGCCAACTGGAATAGTGTTGCAGCCTTTTTACCTAATTTTAGTTTTGTACTAGTGAGCATTATTTTGCCACTAGTACGGGAAATGTATATTTTTGGGCATATTACTGTGCTTCTAACTGGCTGTAGCTTGCGTTTGCATGGCTTTGATTGAGAGTTAACCCAGAAATTTGTTTGTCGGTTGATCTTATTTTATTGGTGCATGTTCTTATGAGGCACAGAGATGCTACAAAATTGGCACATTTTTCCTAAGACATTGAAAAGAATCTATTTGAGCTTTAAGTTCAAGATTGTGTGAGGTTTATAATTGGATCTGCCTTAGGGTTTAGAGCTTAGGTAGTACTATGTAATCAGTTATCACATTGTTTTCTTTGTAATGCTTTTCTGGGGCACACGAACTCCATCCTAACCATTAAAATAACTAGTGAACAACCGGGCGAGCTTGTCCTCTCCCCATAACCTGCCTGCAAAGGGAAATGGGGCTATGTACCCTCTCTGCATCGCCTGGTGAAACACCCTGTTCTCATCCTGGCCCTTTTAACAAAGACTTTCCATCCCAATCCCAGCTAACCCACCTAAAATTCAACCAGCACTACCTGAAACAATAAGATCTATATCTAAATTGTTATAACTTACAAATAATGAATTGAGTTAATATCTTTAATTCTTCTTCTTCTTTATTCAAAATGGGGTGGGTTCAAGTCGGTTTGTGCAGGAGTGGGATGGATCTCAAGTCCATTCTAGCTCCAAACCTGCAATGGAATGAAAACTTCTATCCTATCCTTGCTCCATTCCCAGTTTAGGTTGGCCCAAAATTCACCTATCGGAGGGGTCCCCGTAGGTTTGCCTTCATACTCGCCCTATTGCCATCCCTGAAATTGTACCCACCAGCTAGTATGCGTCACATTTGCTTGGATAGCCCTCTCCTTAAACATATCTTTCAACTTGTAAATATGCTGGTTGTAAAGAAATTCATCTTCGCCATCTGACATGCCATTTAGAAAGTTTTTTCTATTTTTCTATTTAACTCCCTTGTGGTCAAGATGGGGTGGATGTGACTAGTAGTTCTCTTTGTGTGACACTGATTTTTAACTTGTAAACATGATGGCTAAATTTTTACCTGGCATGAGATCCTGTAAGGGCGCAAGCTAGAAATCTATGTATTTCTTTCTTCTTTGCAAGCCAATTTGTATGTTGATTAATCTCTTTGTGATTATGAGAGGTTTGCCACAGCAATGAACAAATGGATGCATACTCCTGGATCATTTTTCATCCTTTTATCTGACTTGTGCATATTTGTGTAGTCAGTGACATGATATTTCAGCTTTGAGGCCTTGTTCTGAATCTACAAAATTATATGATACAGTTTTGTAGCTATATATTTTTGCTATGTTGGTTAAATAATTTCGTTACTTCATTGCTTGTGGATTTTGTTATTCGGGTAATGTTAGTTTTTTATTTGTAGCAAATGTTCCATAAATTTATTCTCCTTAATTTTTGAATATTTCAGGACTATCCCTCAAGTCTCAGTATTTAACAGCTCTCTTTCTAGCTGTTAGATTATACTGTAGTTTGGTTATGGAATATGACATCCATACCTTGCTGGACAGTGCTACACTTGCAACTACTTTGTGGGTTATATATATGATCCTTTTTAAACTCAAGGCGAGTTACATGGAGGATAAGGACAACTTTGCAATACATTATGTGGTAAGACATACTTCTGTAATTTGAATTCTATCATTTCATGCAGTGTATTCTGCTTCGGATCTATCATGTAGGAACATCTTTGCTACTTTTGCTAAGACCACCTTTTCCTTCCACGCTGCTGCCACCACCACCTCATGTCATCTAGGGGTGGAGACTAGCCAAGCTCGGGCAAGCTTACCTCAGCTCAAGTTTGGCTTGAAATTAATTTCGAGTCTAAATTTAGGCTCAAGCTCGGCTTGAAATTAATTCGAGTTGCGCTCGAGCGAGCAGAACTTCGAGTCGAGAGAGCTCAAGCCCTAAACAAGCCACTCGAAATTCTTAACATCATGCAATCTACAATTTATTTTTCATAGAACATTATCTAGAATTTGATACAAAAACATGTCTAATAGTTCAACATACAAAATATATCTAACCTTGTAACAAATGTTCATTTCTATTTCTATTTTTGTTCCAGCCTCGCATGTGAAATAGAGAGAGAGAGAGAGAATTAGGGTTGGGTTTTGCTGGTTTGATCTAGTGGGCCAACAAATAACCTAAACTCTATATGCATATAATTAAAATACATAATAAATATTATTATATATAATTAATATATATATTATATATAATTATATATATTTATAAATATTTTTAATATATATATATATATATATATATATATATATATATATATATATATATATATATATATATATATATATATATATATATATATATATATATATATATATTCGAGCTTTTCGAGCCTAATTTGAGCAAGCCTAGTAATACTCAAGCTCGGCTTGAAATAAATTTCGAGTTTTTTTTTTTTTGGTTCAAGCTTGGCTCAATTAATTTCGAGTCGAGCTCAAGTGAGCCGAATACCGAGCCGAATGTGAGCCAAAGCTCATTTGCCAGCCTTAATGTCATCATCTTGCTACCTTCTGTATCACTATCACAATTGACTTCCTTCTTCTGTTGTCATCCACTACAATAAGATAGCGCTCTCTCTTGTTGTTTTAGGTTATATGAGAATTCTTCTGAAACGACAGTACATATGAAGGTTGAAACATGGGAAATGACAAATCCCATGAAATCCTGACATGTGATCTAAATTGAGACCTATTTGTCAAATGTGATCTCTGGAAAATTGATTCCAGTCGTGACTTTCAAGACTAGATTTTGTGAAGTAAATAGCCTTTTGGAGCCAAATGAAAAACTGTATAGTCAAGGAAGATTAGATTGCAAGAAGATGAGGAGGTCCTGATATTTCTTCCTTACAGTTGACATGTTTGCTTATTTTTCTTTTATGTTTTGTATTCTCTAGATGATATTAATGTGGTTTTTGTTGCGTATGTTTTGAAGTTGGTTGTAAGAGGAATCTCTTTGTTGCATTGATGTAGAGATTTTCTTCAGCAACTAAACTAGTTGGATTTAGGAGCTAGTTGTTTTGTCAAAAAATTATGGAAAGTGTTACTGTGGTTGATCCTGTATGTTTTTTAAGTTTCCTTAGTATTACCATTTTTGTTTTTTATCAGCATAACTTATAAGACGTCATCATTTCATTTGAGATGGTTTGGATATCTCCATGCAACAGAAGAACACTAAAAGAAAGATAGAATATTGAGTGAAGATATAGCAACCATTGTATTAGATCACTTAAATGTTGCATAACTCTTAATACTGCTGAATGGAGAAGGATGATTCATTTAATGGCTGGTATTAGTTGGTTTATAAGCGTTTGCTGATGTTATTGCTGTGGCATTGGTTTTGATCACTAGAAATGAACTGCTAAACTTGTGGTGGTTAAAGCTAGAGGATACTCAGTTCCCTTATCTTAATGTAGTTTCATTTATGTGTTCAATATATTGAAACTCACTACCACGGAGATGTCAATGATAACCTTCTAGCTTAAAGGATTGAAGCGGTAAGAAGTCAGTTGAAAGATACTAACAATATCTCGGTTGAAATACATCATTTTGGATGGGAAAGATTTAAATTGACTTCTCCGAACAGTTTTAAGGATTTGGAGCATTCATACTCATTAGTGGTCCAAAATCATGAAATAATGAATAGTAATAGGTAAAATGCTTAATTCATACTATTTTTCAGCAAGGTTTTCCTCAAATCATGCAGCCAAACATTGATATATGGTGAACGGTTTGACGAAGGAACCAGTAATGATTTTCTTATATTTCTTCATTCTTTTATTCTATAATATATAAGCCTCTAGTTGTATTAAGTAATAATTAAATAAATATTGTGTAACAGGTGTTGCCTTGTGCCTTGTTGGCCCTTCTTATTCATCCTTCAACGTCACATAATATAATAAACAGGATCTTTTGGGCCTTTTGTGTTTACCTGGAAGCCGTTTCTGTGCTGCCTCAACTACGTCTGATGCAAAATACAAAGGTAATTTTGGAAATAGAAGTCCAATTAATTAGAGAGGCAGTATTCCTCATGCTCTTTTTTTTTTTTTGTTCTCAGATCGTAGAACCCTTCACAGCTCACTACGTGTTTGCGTTGGGAGTAGCTAGATTTTTGAGTTGCGCACATTGGGTTCTTCAGGTCAGAGTGTCAAAAATTTTCTGTCTTTCTGCATTTATTCGATAAGCTTCGATTAATCTATGTTATTTTATATTATTGTGCATGGTTGTATCAGTATAGTTTATCTATGTGAGTACAGTTTTTTGTTATCTATGTTATTGACCTTATGTTATTAATTGGGTCCAGCCGTCAGGCGTTATTACATTTTTCTATTGGCGAGACGGTGTGGCAGTTGACTCCACTCCCACATCATCTCTTGAAGAGGATACAGCATCTGATTCATAGTAGTCTTGGAGATGATGTAATTTAGCTTAGACTCCAGCATAATTGAAAATGAAGTTCAACGCATCAATCGCAAGGACTTGAAGTTTTGTGACCTATTTTATGATTTGTTTAGCGGCTAATGGTCTAGTTTATACTATTTTGTTTTTAACTTGTGAACGAAAATATGCCTATAGTTTTCTAACTACAACTAAATAAGTCGGCTATTTAGTGCTACTATGTTTGTACAATACGAATAAATAAACTTTGTATGATTCAGGTTTTGGACACTCGTGGACGACTGTTGACAGCTTTAGGGTACGGATTATGGCCGCCTATGGTTCTTCTCTCTGAAATTGTCCAAACTTTCATCCTCGCGGATTTCTGCTATTATTATGTTAAGAGGTAATTAAACCGCCGACATTCCACATGGTACACCTTCTTGATATTTTATTAGTCTTTTGGGATTTTTGGTTAAAAAAAAAAAGAAGAAAAAAGTCCACTTTTTCTTTGTTTTGCAATTTTTGTCCATTTTCTCGTTTATGAAACTGGTATAAAATCTCATTTCTGGAGCGAAATGCGCCTGACATGAATTTATACACTAAGAAAGAAGATATTTCAGACATATTAAACGAAGTGGACTGAAATTGCAAGATCAGAAAACTCGGGCCTTTTTCTTCCCCCTGTTTTTTTTTGTGCGTGCAGACTGCTGAATAATATTCTAATTCCTATGGTTTCGATTACAGTCTTGTAGGTGGGCAATTGGTACTACGTCTTCCTTCCGGAGTGGTGTAAGAGAGGAGAAACGCTCGCTGCTTTTCAGGTTTCCTATATTCTGAAATAACAACTTAAATTGGAGGTAGGAGTCCTTTTAATCTTGTTTTCCCTTCGTCAGTTGCGAGATTTGAGCTACATCTTGTGATATTTTGAGGTATAAATCAATTGCCGTAAGTTGTACCAAATCTTAAATATAAAAATGTAGATATTTGGAAGGGGGGAAATGAGTAAAACTAGAAGAGCTTAGCAATCCCATTTTCAACACCAATGTGATTGATTGCATGCATATTTATATGCTTCAGGGTGTATATTTGTGTGTATTTGGATTCGCGAGCCGTGTTGGTGCTCGGGTTAATACTTAGGTTAATTTGAGGTTGTTTCCACCTAAACTGTTAAAAAGGGTGATCCATTTGATAATGGGTGTTGTCTCGTCCTTTTTCGGGCTAGATGGGTTTGTGTTTGTGTCGATTTTAGGTTTCTTTCGGTAATTTCGAGTACTCTTTGGGTTCATCTCGTCGATTCATGTCTACCATTGTATGCATGTCTCCTAAGGGATGCAACCAGGGCAGATCTGGGGGGTGAGATTTAGAGAACTTTAGGATTGGAATCGATCTTCTTCAAACCTAGTTGAAATTATTAGCATTAAAACGACTATTTTTGGTGCTAATCCGGATCCATTTGCGTCCCTAGGCCTGCCATGTTTTTATTATTTTCAAATTTCGTTATGAGGTTCGGAGTCGGAAGAGAATTGAAGTTTCTGTTGCTGCTGCTCACGTCTGTTGAGAAAGTTTTGTTGTTAATGTTTTTTCGAACAGCTTATTGAATCGTCTGTCACTTGTAACTTGTATAGAAGAAGCTTCACCTGAGCCAAATTAGGTCTCAGAAAAATCCTCTTTTCTGATTAGTTTATCTACATTTGAATCTGGGAGAGTTATCTACTACTCCATGTAGTAGAAAATCTTTCCTTGTTTCTTTTTTTTCTTAAAATTTTCTTTTTTATTATCTTCTGAAGAATGTTTCAGATGTTTCTTATTGTTTTTTTTGGGTGAACATCAATATGCACCCCCGAGGTTTTATCTCATTGTTACTTTGTCACTCTGTAGTTCAAAAGTTGCATTTAATAACCCCATAATTTTATCTTTATGTTTATCTATCAAAAAAGATAGTATAGTAAAAAGTATTGATAACCATAAGATAGTTAACTGTAGGGTTGTAATCTGGGCCGTGGGAGCCGGTCGTAGGGGTGTAAACGAGCTGAACACGAGCTGATTCGTTAAAGTATCTAAGTCGAAAAATTTAGCTCGTTTATTGCCGAACACGAGCTTGCTCGTTAAAGTATCGAGCTGAAAAATTCAGTTTGTGTTCGGCTCATTAATGAACGAGCTGGCTCATGAGTTGGCCAACGAATAATAAATTAAAAGGATTAGATTGAATATATATAGAAAATAAATTTATAAAATTTTATATATTAAACTTTGATCCAGTAGTTGAAACTTTAACTTTACATATAAATGAGTTTTTATAATTAAGCTTGCCTTTATATTTTTATCTTACTAAAAATTAAATAATAAAAATATATATATTATATATATAATTATTTATTTATATATATAAATATAAGTTAAATAAATTATATAAATATAAAATATATGTATTCGAGCTGTTTTCGAGCCGAACACGAGCGCTTGTTTAATATACGAGATGAACTGAAAAATTAGAACATGTTCGGCTCATTTACTGAGTAATTTGATCTCGACCTCATTTCGAGCAGAATATGAGCTGGATTGCCACCTCTAGTTAACTGTAGGGGTGTAATCTGGGCCGTGCCGACCCGTCTTGGTCTAGATTTTTCAGGCTGAACTGGGCCACAAGGTGTCCAGCCCAGCCCGGATTAAAATTTGGGCCGGGCCGGGTCACCTTTCGTTGGATTTTAATATATACTTTTTACATATTTTAATTTTATTTTTTTAAAAAAAAATTTCAACTGGTTTTGTAAAAATATTATATAAGTTTTTCCCTAAATAAATAAGTTTTAAATGACTTTTCTTAAAAAAAATTTATTTAAAATTTGAATAGTTTAAATTAATTTTTAAGAATAAATAAAAAAAGTTTTTTTAAAAAATCTAATAGAAAAAGAAAATAAAGGAAAGGACGGGCCCGATATTAACGCCCGGTCGTAAATGGATTTGATCGTACCGGGCCGCATTCGGCCTTGTGATCCGGCACGGCCCGTTTGACACTCCTAGTGAAGTTACAAAGTAAAAATGAGTTAAATCATTTCATAGTTAAGTGTAATTTTTTGAATCAGAAAAGTCAAATTGAAGCAAGGTCGAATTGAACTTTACCTTTATTTTTTTCGAGCAATGCTACGTGTACACCACAAAAGGAGCGTAATAAATCACGTATCCTTTTCCGGAATATAGACCTACCATTTTTCTTTTTTTCCTTAACTCTCTCTCTCTCTCTCTCTCTCTTCTTATTAAGTTCCATCACAATTAATATTAAGATTAAGATGGTTGGCTTTATTTTTTTCCCCTCTTTTGCTGGATTTTAGTTACAAGAAAAGCACATGAAAGTAGAAAGATACAGCTCTGATTACTGGATTTTGGAGTTTATGGTTGTTTGAGTGAAAGTGAAGTTCTTAGAAATGTTGCTTGTGGTTTTACTTCACTGTTGTTTGTTTTTTAAACCTTTTGCACAAAACCCAAAAAAAAGTACTTTTTGCTTGTGTAAAATTGGAAGAAGTCAATTATGTCATATTTGCATCACATCACCAAGCCAATTATATCTCTTTCCTTAAAAAAAAGTACAAAAATATTATTTTATTAATCATGATAGAACAAGTTGTTGGCTTAAATGGACCAGCATCCTGTCCTGTGGCGGGAGGTCATGTGGGCCGAGTCATGTTCGAAATGGCGCAAATATGTTTGTTTTATACTGCTAATTAGCCATACTGGAGTGGCGTATACTTGGAAATAGTCAACGATCTGTAGCACTGTACGCTTTAAGTGAATTGGTTGCGTATTTCTAACAGCTCGAGTTTTTGGGATTAATGGTTAGCGCCAACGATCCGACACAAGTGAATCCAAGAGATGCAATCTTATTAGCTGGGGACACCATATCAGCAATATAACTGATGCATTTTAGATTTTTTTTTTTTCGTAAAATAGACATAATATAAGGAGGCTGCCAAGTCATCCTAAGTTGGAAGTGCAAAAAAGTTTTATTCACAGGCTGATTTGGAAGCTTATTAACAATGGAATGTATATCAGTCCTCTAATATAATATAAATACACTGTGCATGGATATTTTCTGCATATGAGCCTTCAAAAATAAAGTCCTCAGTTCTGTGTGTAAGAATTTTCTGCATGCAAATCTATAGAAAAATAAGCCTCTCCAATCTGTGCACAGAGTTTTTCTATATACACCGACCGTCCCTGAAACAGTGGCAAAGGCTTGGTTGGTATCAAGACCCAGTTCGAATCCCAGTTGATTCGCATTTCTAGCTAAGTTTATTTCTAAATGAAATAAACGCTTCGAATCCTAGTTGATTCGCATTTCTAGCTAAGTTTATTTCTAAATGAAATAATCGAAGCAGGTCGTCTGCTACCTATCTCTCAAAAAAAAAAAAGGAAAGAATTTTTCTATATTCAAACTTGCAGAAAAATGAAAGCCCTTCACTCTATGTAAAGAAAGTTTTTTGTATACGAGCGTGCATGAAAATAAAGTGATAAAAGCATAGAAAACTTATCTGAACTATAAACTATTTTTAATCAATTACTTGATCCTCACCGACCGTCCCTAAAATAAGTGGCAAAAGGCTTCGTGGTTGGTACCCGATGTTCCCAAGTTCGAATCCTAGTTGATTTATATTTTTAGCTAAGTTTATTTTTAAATAAAATTTTTGATTTTATTATTCAACATTTTCAATTTGTTTGATTTGAGTCGGTCCATAATAGTTTCATTTCAAATTTTTTTTTAAAAAAAATTGCTTACTTTAATAAATTTCTAATTATGAGAATTACATAAAATTTACTAATTAAATCTGAAAATATGAGGGACAAGTGCAAAATTTGAAGTTAAAATGCCGTCAACCGAGTCAAATCAAATAAATCGAAAGGTTGGGTCGTAAAGTCAAAACTTTGAAGGATCAGATAGTCGAATAAAAATGATTCATAGTTCAGATAAATTTTATACGTTTTTACCAAATGAAGCCCCGATTAAGTCGATATTTTTTGAATGAAAAGTTCATAAGTTCATAAAAAGAGTTTAGTTGGTGGAATCTATGTATTGTAGTAAACTAGCCAAGCATCCCTCAAAATTAATGTTTAATAAGTAGATTAATAATATTTAGATCTAAGTGGATAATAAGATCATAAAACCTACTTAATTAGCTTTGTGGGCTCATGTTCTCAACTCTTCTCAACTATCATTTAATGAGTTTCAATTAATAATAAATCTCGACACTTCGTTGTGAAGGGCACGTGTATGGTGTACTGGATCCTACCCGTGATCTCAAAGTTCACAATAAATAATTCCACAACACTTTTTTTTCTTTTTTCTTTTTTTTTCTTTTTTTTTTTTCCTTTTTTTTCAACTCCAAAATTCTTTTTCATTTATACTACATGTATACAATCCACAAAGTTTGAGACTCAAATCAAAATCATCTATTAAAGAGATAACTTTACATACCCCTATGTGGTTTATTCTTTCTTTTCTTAACTTTTAGCATTTTTCTGATTTTATCTGCATCATTTAAATATTTTGTAGATTATATTTTGTTGGACTAGAATCGGGATAATTTTTTATGTAAGCTATATTTTTTTTCTTTTAGAGAGATAGATAGCACGCTACCGCTTTATTTATTTCATTTAGAAATGTGAATCAATTAGGATTCAAAATTAGAACCTCGGGTACCAACCACCAAACCCTTTGCCACTTACTCCGGAAGGTCTGCTACATCTTTTATTCTTATATATATATATATATATATATATATATATATATATATATATATATATATATATATATATATAGTCCGACTACTATCCTTTTAATAGGATAGGAGCACTTGTCCTATCAGTTTTTCGGCCTTTGGATCAATTTTTTCATCATTTCTAACCATTGGATTAAATACTATAACCGGTGGGGACCACTCAACCCTAGGGGGACCATTCAACTCTAACCGACTAATATCATCCTAACCCTACAATTTATCATCCAAGGGTTAAAAACTTGATAGGACAAGTCTCCTATCCTATTAATATGATAGTAGCCTAGCCTATATATATATATATATATATATATATATATATATATATATATATATATATATATATAGAGTTCGACACTATGCTATCAATAGCACGAAGCACTCGATACTACCAAGTTTTCCACCGTTGAGATCACCGTTAGATTATACTATTCAACCAACCACCCACTTAACCCTAAGGAGCCCACATCATCGTAACCACACATCTCTCAATCTAACGCAAAAACTTAGTAGCACCAATGACTTTGTGCTATTAAAAGCATAGTAGCCTAGTTCTCTCTCTCTCTCTCTCTCTCTCTCTCTCTCTCTATATAGAGTTTTGCTAGAATACTATCGGTAGTAAACGAGCCGTTTTACTACCGATTTGTTTTTGATGATAGAGCTTCCAAATTGACAATCAGCTCCGTTGAACATGATTTATACCATTTGAAGTGTTTAGAAATCAAATTTCAAATCTTTTCGACATCATTTGCCTAATGATCAAAAGGTTTCAAAATTTGTAATTTTAATGGTCGATAAGAGGCGTTTTCTCGTTTAACGGTGTAAAGATATCCAAATCAATTGAATTTTTGTTAGAAAATTCTTTAAACTATTTAAAACAAGATCTATACTCTTGATCTTGATTACAAGACTCCTATCATCATTTTTTAAAGAGTATTCATTTTCACCATTCATTTTTCTGTTCACTTGATGGATAACAGAACAATATTGAAAGTGCGTGAAATTTGATTTCTAGGTAGTTTAAATGGTTTAGATCATATTTAACGGAGCCGATTATTAATTTGGAAGCTCTATCATCGAAAACAAATCGGTAGTAAAACGGTTCGTTTACTACCGATAGTATTCTAGTTCAACTCTATATATATATATATATATATATATATATATATATATATATATATATATATATATATATATATATATATATATATATATATATATATATAGAACTAATGGAATACTATTAATAGCACCAATGACTTGGTGCTAGTAAGTTTTCTACCCTTGGATTAAAAGATGTGCGGCTAGGATGATGTGGGCCCCCCTAGGTTGGGTGGTTGGTTGAATAGTATAATCTAACGGGTAAAATTAATCAAAGGGGTTAATCCAAGGGTAGAAAACTTACTAGCACCAAATTCGTGCTATTAATAGCATACCGACTCTATATATATATATATATATATATATATATATATATATATATATATATAGGGTAAATTGCATTGTTACCCCCCTAAACTTTTGGCGAAGTTTCACTTTACCCCTCGAACTCTTAAAATGGACATCTAACCTCCTAAACTCTAATATTTTGTTCATATTACTCCTTCCGTCAGTTTTCCGTTAAGCTCCGTTAACCGAAAACTGACGGAAGGGGTAAAACGAATGAAATATTAGAGTTTAGGGTGTTAATCGAAACTCGCCAAAAGTTCGGGGTAACAATAATGCAAATTACCCAAATTTTTACTATAAATTATTTTTATATTTTTATATTAAAAATTTCTAATTGCCTGAAATGAAGTACAAAATTTGTTTTAAGTGTATTTTATAAAACAATGCTTCTAAAGATAAAAGGGACAAACAAGTACTACGAGAAAATTAACTCGATAATTAAAATCTCTATATCCTGAGGACACCTATTGTAAATCAACCATATTAGCGAGTACACCAGATAGTAGAGTGTTCGAGCATCGTATGTAGTTAGTATCGCTATTTTTTTTAATCTTTAAGCCACTCTAATTTATTTCTTTCACTTTTGTTTTTTTTTTTGAGAGATAAGTAGCACGCTACCTACTTCGTTTATTTCATTTATTTAGAAATAAACTTAGCTAGAAAAGTGAATCAACTAGGATTCGAACTAGGGTCTCGGGTACCAACCACCAAGTTCTTTGCCACTTACTCTAAGGACGGTCAGTCTTTCACTTTTATTTTATTACAATAAAATGTAGGATAAATTATGGTATAATTTATTTTAGAATAAAAAATATATATAAATTCAAGATCACTAACTTAAGAATTAGTAGTCAATCCGTAAGTAATATATTATAATAAAATAATTTATAAGCAAGAGTCTCCTACGGGGTAAATTGCACTGCTACCTCCTGAACTTTTGGCGAGTTTCACTTAACCCCCCAACCTCTTAAAATAGACATTTAACACCATCAACTCTAATATTTCATTCGTTTTACCCCTTCCGTCAGTTTTCGGTTAACGGAGCTTAACGGAAAACTGACGGAAGGGATAACATGAACGAAATATTAGAGTTTAGAGGGTTAGATGTCTATTTTAAGAGTTCGAGGGGTAAAGTGAAACTTAACCAAAAGTTCAGAGGGTAACAATGCAATTTACCCTATATATATATAGAGAGAGAGAGTTGAGCTAGAATACTATCAATAGCAAACCAGCACTTTTGCCACCCATTTGTTTTCGATGATGGAGCCTCCAAATTGATAATCGGTACCATTGAATATGATCTATACCATTTGAAGTATTTAGAAGTCAAATTTCATACAGTTTCGATATTGTTCTCTTATCCATCAAGTGGACATAAAAATGAACGGCTGAAAATGAATATTCTTAAAAAAATGATAATAGGAGTCTTGTAATCAAGATCAAGAGTAAGATCTTGTTTTAAATAGTTTAAAAAAATTTCGAACAAAAATTCAATTGATTTAGATATCTTTATGCCGTTAAACGAAAAAATGCCTCATATTGACCATTAAAATTACAAAATTTGAAACCCTTTGATCATTAGGCAAATGATATCGAAAAGATTTGAAATTTAATTTCTAAATACTTCAAGTGATATAGATCATGTTCAACGATGCCGATCATCGATTTGGAGACTCCATCATCGAAAACAAATGGATGGTAAAAGTGTCGGTTTGCTATCGATAGCATTCTAGCTAGCTCAACTCTATATATATATAGAGAGAGAGAGAGAGAGAGATAGAGAGAGAGAGAGAGAGAGAGTTCAATTAGGACACTATTAATAATACACACTATCCACTTTTTTGCCTTTAGATCATTATTATTACATTAACTGTAATGATTATAGACAATTTTGCTAACATTACTTCGTTGGTTAGTAATGTAGCATTACAAATAGTGCGAGATTATTCTGAAAAGATTTTTTTTTTTGAGAAATAGGTAGCACGCTACCCGC
>CM045932.1:7351117-7378617 GCA_025177825.1 Aechmea fasciata | reverse complement strand
GGGCCTGTGGTTTGTGGTTTAGGTTTAGGCTAGGGTTTAGGTTTAGGCAGGGCCCAGGCCCAGGTTTAGTGGCCCAGGGCCCAGGGTTTAGGGTTTAGGCCCAGGTTTAGGGTTTAGGTTTAGGGCCCAGGGCTCAGGGTTTAGGTTTAGGCCTAGGCCCAGTGGTTTCAGGCCCAGGGCCCAGGCTCAGGTTTCAGGTTTAGGCCTGTGGCCCAGGGCCCAGGGTTTAGGGCCCAGGCCCAGGGCTCAGGCCCAGGGCCCAGGGTTTAGGGCCTGTGGCCCAGGGCCCAGGCTCTAGTGGCCCAGGCCCAGGGCTCAGGGCCCAGGTTTAGGCCCAGGTGGCCTGTGGCCCAGGTAGGCCCAGGTGGTTTAGGGTTTAGGCTCAGGGTTTTAGGCCTAGGCCCAGGGTTTAGGTTTAGGGTTTAGGGTTTAGGCCTAGGCTCAGTGGTTTAGGGTTTCAGGCCTAGGCCCAGGGCTCAGGCTGTGGTTTGTGTGGCCCAGGGCCTTTGTGGGCCCAGGCCCAGGGCCCAGGCTCAGGCCCAGGCTCAGGTTTGTGGTTTAGGTTTAGGCCCAGGTTTAGTGGCCTGTGGCCCAGGGTTTAGGCCCAGGCCCAGGTTTAGGGCCCAGTGGCCTCAGGCTCAGGTTTCAGGGTTTAGGCTCAGGGTTTCAGGGCCCAGGTGGTTTCAGGTTTAGGCCCAGGTTTCAGGCCCAGGCCCAGGGCTCAGGCCCAGGCCCAGGCTCAGTGGCTCAGTGGCCCAGGGTTTAGGCCCAGGGTCAGGCCCAGGCCCAGTGGCTCAGGGTTTCAGGGCCCAGGCTCAGTGGCCCAGGCAGGCCCAGGGCCCAGGTTTGTGGCCCAGGCTCAGGGCCCAGGGCTCAGGGCCCAGGTTTAGGCCCAGGCTCAGTGGCTCAGGGCTTTAGGGCTCAGGGCCCAGGCCCAGGCCCAGGCCTAGGGCCCAGGCCCAGGGCTCAGGCCCAGGCCTAGGCTCAGTGGCCTGTGGCCCAGGCTCAGGCCCAGGCTCAGGGCCTAGGCCTGTGGCCCAGGGCCCAGGCTCAGTGGCCTGTGGCCCAGGGCCCAGGGCTCAGGCCCAGTGGCCCAGGGCCCAGGGCCCAGGGCCCAGGCTCAGGCCTGTGGCCCAGGGCTCAGGCCCAGGGCCCAGGGCCCAGTGGCCTAGGCCCAGGCCCAGGCCCAGGCCTGTAGTGGCCCAGGCCCAGGGCCCAGGCCCAGGCCTGTGGCCCAGGGCCCAGGCCCAGGGCCCAGGCCCAGTGGCTCAGGCTCAGGGCTCAGTGGCCCAGGGCCTAGTGGCCCAGGCCTGTGGCCCAGGCCTGTGGGCTCAGTGGCCCAGTGGCTCAGGCCCAGGCCCAGGGCCCAGGCCCAGGCCTAGGGCTCAGGCCCAGGCCCAGGGCCCAGGGCCCAGGCCCAGGCTCAGGCCCAGGCCTAGGCCCAGGGCCCAGGCCTGTGGCTCAGGCCCAGGCCCAGGGCCTGTGGCCCAGTGGCTCAGGGCTCAGGCCTGTGGCCCAGGGCTCAGTGGCCCAGGCCCAGGCTCAGTGGCCCAGGCCCAGGGCTCAGTGGCCCAGGCCTAGGGCCCAGTGGCCTAGGCTCAGGGCCCAGGCTCAGGGCCCAGGCCCAGGGCCCAGGGCCCAGGCCCAGGCTCAGTGGCCCAGGGCCTGTGGCTCAGGCTCAGGGCTCAGGCCCAGGGCCTGTGGCCCAGGCTCAGTGGCCTAGGCCCAGGCCCAGGGCTCAGGGCCCAGGGCCCAGGCCTGTGGCCCAGGGCCTAGGCCCAGGGCCCAGGGCCCAGGCCCAGGCCCAGGCCCAGGGCTCAGGGCTCAGTGGCTCAGGCTCAGGCTCAGGCCCAGGCTCAGTGGCTCAGGCCCAGGGCCCAGGCCCAGTGGCCCAGGGCCCAGGGCTCAGGGCCCAGGCCCAGGGCTCAGGCCTAGGCCCAGGCCCAGGCCCAGGGCCCAGGCCCAGGCCCAGGGCCCAGGGCCCAGGCTCAGGCTCAGTGGCCCAGGCTCAGTGGCCCAGGCCCAGGCTCAGTGGCTCAGGCCCAGGGCCCAGGCCCAGGCCCAGGCCCAGGCCCAGGCCCAGGCCCAGGCCCAGGGCCCAGGCCCAGGGCCCAGGCCCAGGCCCAGGCCTGGTGGCCCAGGCTCAGGCTCAGGGCTCAGGCCCAGGCCCAGGGCCCAGGCCTGTGGCCCAGGGCCCAGGGCCCAGGGCCCAGGCCTGTGGCCCAGGGCCCAGGGCCTTTAGGCCCAGGGCCTGTGGCCCAGGCTCAGTGGCTCAGGCCCAGGGCCCAGGGCAGTGGTTTAGGCCCAGTGGCTCAGGCCCAGGCTCAGGCTCAGGGCCCAGGGTTTAGGGCCTTTAGGCCTAGGCCCAGGGCTCAGGGTTTAGGCCTAGGCCCAGGGCCCAGGGCCCAGGTGGCCCAGGGCCCAGGCTCAGGGCTCAGTGGCCCAGGGCTCAGGGCCCAGGCCCAGGGCTCAGGCTCAGGCCCAGTGGCCCAGGCTCAGGGCCCAGGGCTCAGGGCCCAGGCCCAGGCCCAGGCCCAGGCTCAGGCCCAGGCCCAGGCCCAGGCTCCAGGGCCCAGGGGCCCAGGCCCAGGCCCAGGCTCAGGCCCAGGGCCCAGTGGCCCAGGGCCCAGGCTCAGTGGCTCAGGCTCAGTGGCCCAGGCCCAGGGCCCAGGCCCAGGCCTGTGGCCCAGGGCCCAGGGCCCAGGGCCCAGGGCTCAGGGCCCAGGGCCTGTGGCCCAGGCCCAGGCCCAGGCCCAGGGCCCAGGCCCAGGGCTCAGGCCCAGGGCCCAGGCCTGTAGGCCCAGGGCCCAGGCCTGTGGCCCAGGGCAGGCCCAGGCCCAGGGCCCAGGGCCCAGGCCCAGGGCCCAGTGGCCTTTAGGCCCAGGGCCCAGGGCCCAGGGCTCAGGCCCAGTGGCCCAGGCCCAGGCTCAGGCCCAGGCCTAGGCTCAGGCCCAGGGCCCAGGCCCAGGCCCAGGCCCAGGGCCCAGGCCCAGGGCCCAGGGGCCCAGGGCCCAGGGCCAGGCCCAGGCTCAGGCCCAGGCCTGTGGCCCAGGGCCCAGGCCCAGGCTCAGGGCCCAGGGCCTGTGGCTCAGGGCCCAGGCCTAGGCCCAGGCCCAGGCCCAGGCCCAGGCCCAGGGCCCAGGCTCAGGCCCAGTGGCCTGTGGCCCAGGCTCAGGGCCCAGGCCCAGGCCCAGGCTCAGGCCCAGGGCCCAGGGCTCAGGCCCAGGCCCAGGCCCAGGCCTGGCAGGCCCAGGGCCCAGGCTCAGTGGCCCAGGCCCAGGCCTGTGGCTCAGGGCCCAGGCTCAGTGGCTCAGGCCTAGGCCCAGGCCCAGGGCCCAGGCCCAGGCCTGTGGCCCAGGGCCCAGGCCCAGGGCCCAGGGCCCAGGGCCCAGGCCCAGGCCTGGCCCAGGGCTCAGGGCCCAGGCTCAGGCCTGTGGCCCAGGCCCAGGGCTCAGGCCCAGGGCTCAGGCCCAGGGCCTGTGGCCCAGGCCCAGGCCCAGGGCCCAGTGGCCTGTGGCCCAGGCTCAGGCCTGTGGCCCAGGGCCCAGGGCTCAGGGCTCAGGCCCAGGGCCTAGGGCCCAGGCCCAGGGCCCAGGCTCAGGGCCCAGGCTCAGGCCTGGTGGCCCAGGGCCCAGGCCCAGGCTCAGTGGCCCAGGGCCCAGGCCCAGGCCCAGGCCCAGGGCCCAGTGGCCTAGGGCCCAGGTGGCCAGGGCCTAGGGGCTCAGGCCCAGGCCCAGGGCCCAGGCCCAGGCCCAGGCTCAGTGGCCCAGGGCTCAGTGGCTCAGGGCCCAGGCTCAGGGCCCAGGGCCCAGGGCCCAGTGGCCCAGTGGCCCAGGGCCCAGGCCCAGGGCCCAGGCCCAGTGGCTCAGTGGCCCAGGGCCCAGGCCCAGTGGCCTCAGTGGCCCAGGCCCAGGCCCAGTGGCTCAGGCCCAGTGGCCCAGGGCTCAGGCCTGTGGCCCAGGGCCCAGGGCTCAGGGCCCAGGCCCAGGGCTCAGTGGCCCAGGCTCAGGGCCCAGGGCCCAGGGCCCAGGCCCAGGGCCCAGGCCCAGGCTCAGGCCTGTGGCCCAGGGCTCAGTGGCCCAGGCCCAGGCCCAGGGCCCAGGCCTAGGCTCAGGGCCTAGGGCCCAGGCCCAGGCCTGTGGCCCAGGGCCCAGGCCCAGGGCCTAGGCTCAGGCTCAGGGCCCAGTGGCCCAGGGCCCAGGGCTCAGGCCCAGGGCTCAGGGCCCAGGCCCAGGGCCCAGGCCCAGGGCTCAGGGCCCAGGGCCCAGGCTCAGGGCCCAGTGGCCCAGGGCTCAGGCCCAGGCCCAGGCCCAGGGCCCAGGGCCCAGTGGCCCAGGGGCCCAGGCCCAGGGGCTAGGGCTGGCCCAGGGCCCCAGGCTCAGGCCCAGTGGCTCAGTGGCCCAGGCCCAGGGCCTGTGGCCCAGGCCCAGGCCCAGGCCCAGGGCCCAGGCCCAGGCCCAGGCTCAGGGCCCAGGGCCCAGGCCCAGGCCCAGGCCCAGGCCTCAGTGGCCCAGGCCCAGGCCTTAGGCTCAGGGCCCAGGCCCAGGCCTGTGGCCAGGCCTCAGGGCCCAGGGCCCAGGGCCCAGGCCCAGGGCCCAGGGCCCAGGGCCTAGGCCCAGGCCTGTGGCCCAGGCCCAGGCCCAGGGCTCAGGCCCAGGGCCCAGGGCCCAGGCCCAGGCCCAGGCCCAGTGTGGCCCAGGCCCAGGGCCCAGGCCTCAGTGGCCCAGGCCCAGTGGCCCAGGGCCCAGGGCCCAGGCTCAGGGCCCAGGGCCCAGGCTCAGGCCCAGGGCCTGGGTGGCCCAGGGCCCAGGCCCAGGCCCAGGGCTCAGGGCTCAGGGCCCAGTGGCCCAGGGCCCAGGCCCAGGGCCCAGGCCCAGGGCCC
The DNA here is from genome assembly GCA_025177825.1 of Aechmea fasciata. NCBI lineage: Eukaryota > Viridiplantae > Streptophyta > Magnoliopsida > Poales > Bromeliaceae > Aechmea > Aechmea fasciata. The sequence goes on along the minus strand of CM045932.1, from coordinate 7,373,735 downwards.
TCAGGCCCAGGCCTGTGGCCCAGGGCCTAGGGCCCAGGGCCCAGTTGGCCCAGGGCCCAGGCCCAGGCTCAGTGGCCCAGGCCTGTGGCCTGGCCCAGGCCAGGGCCTGGCTCAGGGCCCAGGGCCCAGGCCTAGGCCTGCGCTCAGGGCCCAGGCTCAGTGGCTCAGGCCTAGGCTCAGGCCTGTGGCCCAGGCTCAGGGCCTAGGGCCTGTGGCCTGGCCCAGGGCCTGTGGCCCAGGCCCAGGGCCTAGGCCCAGGCCCAGGCCCAGGGCCTGGCTCAGGGCTCAGGGCCTAGGCCCAGGGCCTGGCCTGTGGCCTGGCCTGCCCAGGCTCCAGGGCCTGGCCTGGCTCAGGCCTGTGGCCTGGCCCAGGGCTCAGGCTCAGTGGCCCAGGGCCCAGGCCTGTGGCCCAGGGCCCAGGCCTGTGGCCCAGGGCTCAGGGCTCAGGGCCCAGGCCCAGGGCCTGGCTCAGGGCCCAGGCCAGGCCCAGGGCCCAGGCCTGTGGCCCAGGCTCAGGGCCTAGGCCCAGGGCAGGCCCAGGGCCTAGGCTCAGGCCCAGGGCTCAGTGGCTCAGGCCCAGGCTCAGGGCTCAGTGGCTCAGTGGCCTGTGGCCCAGGGCCTGTGGCCCAGGGCTCAGGCTCAGGGCCTGTGGCTCAGGGCCCAGGGCTCAGGGCCCAGGCCTAGGCCTGGTGGCCCAGGCCCAGGGCCCAGGGCCTGGCCCAGGGCCTGTGGCTCAGGGCTCAGGGCTCAGTGGCTCAGGGCTCAGTGGCTCAGGCCCAGGCTCAGTGGCTCAGTGGCTCAGGGCTCAGTGGCTCAGGCTCAGGGCCCAGGGCCCAGGCCTAGGCCTCAGTGCCCAGGGCCTGGCCCAGGCCCAGGCTCAGGGCCTGGCCTGGCCAGGCCTGGCCCAGGGCCCAGGGCTCAGGCCAGGCCCAGGCCCAGGGCCTGCGCTCAGGCTCAGTGGCCCAGGCCTGTGGCTCAGGCCCAGGGCTCAGGGCTCAGGCTCAGGGCTCAGGGCAGGCCCAGGCCCAGTGGCCCAGTGGCCTGTGTGGCCTGTGGCCTGTGTGGCCCAGGCCTGTGGCCTAGGCCCAGGCCTGGGCCCAGGGCTCAGGGCTCAGGGCCCAGGCCTGTGGCCTGTGGCTCAGGGCCCAGGCCTGGGCCCAGGCCTCAGGCCCAGGCCCAGGCCTGTGGCCCAGGGCCCAGGGCCTGGCCCAGGCTCAGGCTCAGGCCTCAGTGGCTCAGGGCCCAGGGCTCAGTGGCCTCAGGCCTAGTGGCTCAGGGCCCAGGGCCCAGGGCTCAGGGCCTGCAGGCCCAGGGCCCAGGGCCTGGCCCAGGCCCAGGGCTCAGGGCCCAGGGCCCAGGCCCAGGCCCAGGGCCTGCAGGCCCAGGCTCAGGGCCTGCGGCCCAGGCCAGGCCCAGGCCCAGTGGCTCAGTGGCCCAGGCCTGCGCCTGGCTCAGTGGCTCAGGCCCAGGCTCAGGGGCCCAGGGCTCAGGGCCTGTGGCCCAGGCTCAGTGGCTCAGTGGCTCAGGGCCTAGGGCCTAGGCCCAGGGCCTCAGTGGCCCAGGCTCAGGCTCAGTGGCTCAGGGCCTGTGGCTCAGTGGCCTGGCTCAGGCTCAGTGGCTCAGGCCCAGGCCCAGGGCCTAGGCCCAGGGCCCAGGCCTAGGGCCCAGGCCTGTGGCCCAGGCCTAGGCCCAGGGCCCAGGCCCAGGGCTCAGTGGCCCAGGCCTGGCCCAGGGCCTGTGGCTCAGGGCTCAGGGCTCAGGCCTGTGGCCCAGGGCCCAGGCTCAGGGGCCCAGGGCTCAGTGGCCCAGGCTCAGTGGCCTAGGGCTCAGTGGCTCAGTGGCTCAGTGGCCAGGCCCAGGGCTCAGGGCCCAGGGCTCAGTGGCTCAGGGCCTCAGGCTCAGGCTCAGTGGCCTGTGGCCTCAGGCCCAGGCCCAGGGCCCAGGGCCCAGGCCCAGGCCTGTGGCTCAGGCCTGTGGGCCCAGGGCCCAGGGCCCAGGGCCTGGTGGCCCAGGCCCAGGGCCCAGGCCCAGGGCTCAGTGGCTCAGGCTCAGGCTCAGTGGCCCAGGCCCAGGCCTGCGGCCTCAGGCCCAGGGCTCAGTGGCTCAGGCCTAGGGCTCAGGGCTCAGGGCCTGTGGCTCAGTGGCCCAGGGCTCAGTGGCCTAGGCCCAGGGGCCTAGGCCTGGCCCAGGCCCAGGGCCTGCGCTCAGGCCTGGCCTAGGCCCAGGGCCCAGGCTCAGGCTCAGGGCTCAGGCCTGCGCCCAGGGCCTGTGGCTCAGTGGCCTGGTGGCTCAGGCCCAGGCTAGGCCCAGGCCTGTGGCCTTGTGGCTCAGGGGGGCCCAGGGCTCAGGGCCCAGGCTCAGTGGCTCAGGCCCAGGCCTGCCCAGGCTCAGTGGCCTGGTGGCTCAGTGGCCTAGGCCCAGTGGCCCAGGGCCTCAGGCCCAGGGCCTAGGCTCAGGGCTCAGGGCCCAGGCCCAGGGCCTAGGCCCAGGCCCAGGGCCCAGGCCCAGTGTGGCCCAGGCCCAGGGCTCAGGCCCAGGGCCCAGGGCTCAGGCCCAGGCTCAGGCCAGTGGCCCAGGGCCCAGGGCTCAGGGCCCAGGCTCAGTGGCCCAGGCCTAGGCCCAGGCCCAGGGCCCAGGGCCCAGGCTCAGGCCCAGGCTCAGGCTCAGGCTCAGGGCCCAGGGCCTAGGCCTGTGGCTCTGGCCCAGGGCCCAGGCCTGTGGCCCAGGCCCAGGCTCAGGCTCAGGCCTGGCCTGGCTCAGGCCTGGCCCAGGCCCAGGCCTAGGCCCAGGCCCAGGCTCAGGCCCAGGCCCAGGGCCTAGGCCTCAGGCCCAGGCCTGTGGCCCAGGCCTAGGCTCAGGCTCAGGCCCAGGCCCAGGCCCAGGGCCTCAGGCTCAGTGGCCCAGTGGCCCAGGCCCAGGCCCAGGCCTAGGCCCAGGCCCAGGCTCAGGCCCAGGCCTGGGCCCAGTGGCCCAGGCCCAGGCCCAGGGCCCAGGGCTCAGGCTCAAGGCCTGTGTGGCTCAGGCCCAGGCTCAGGTTTAGGCTCAGGGTGTGGCTAGGTTTAGGTTTGTGGCTCAGGGTGGCTCAGGCTCAGGCCCAGGGCCCAGGGCTCAGGGCTCAGGCCTGGTGGCCTAGGCCTTGTGGTTTAGGCCCAGGCCCAGGCCCAGGCCTAGGGCCCAGGGCTCAGGCCCAGGCCCAGGCTCAGTGGCTCAGGCCCAGGCTCAGGCCTGGGCTCAGGCCCAGGCCCAGGCCCAGGCCTGTGGCCCAGGCCTAGGGTTTAGGCCAGGCCCAGGCCCAGGCCTGTGGTTTAGGCCCAGGGTTTAGGCCCAGGTAGCTCAGGCCTGTGGTTTAGGCCCAGGCCCAGGGGGTTTAGGCCCAGGGTTTAGGCCTGTGGTTTAGGTTTAGGTTTCAGGGCAGGGCTCAGGGTTTAGGGTTTCAGTGGTTTCAGTGGTTTAGGGTTTAGGGTTTAGGTTTAGGGTTTAGGGTTTAGGGTTTAGGTTTAGGGTTTAGGTTTCAGGTTTGTGGTTTAGGTTTAGGGTTTAGGGTTTCAGGTTTAGGTTTGTGGTTTCAGGTTTAGGGAGGTGGTTTAGTGGTTTGTGGCTCAGGTTTAGGTTTGTGGTTTAGGTTTAGGGTAGGTTTAGGGTTTAGGGCCCAGGTTTCAGGGTTTGTGCTCAGGTTTGTGGCCCAGGGTTTAGGTTTAGGTTTAGGTTTAGGTTTAGGTTTAGGGTTTAGGCCCAGTGGTTTGTGGGGGCTAGGTTTGTGGCTAGGTTTCAGGTTTGTGGTTTAGCTCAGGGCTCAGTGGTTTAGGGTTTCAGTGGTTTAGGTTTGTGGTTTAGGGCAGGGGGGTTTAGGGTTTAGGTTTAGGGTTTAGGGCCCAGGGTTTAGTCTCAGTGGTTTGTGGTTTAGGTTTAGGTTTAGGCCCAGGGTTTCAGGGTTTAGGCTCAGGTTTCAGGTTTGTGCCCAGGGGTTTAGGTTTAGGTTTGTGGCCCAGGGTGGCTCAGGTTTGTGGCTCAGGTTTGTGGTTTAGGGCCCAGGCCTGGGCCCAGGCTCAGGCTCAGGGCCCAGGGTGGCCTGTGGCCCAGGGCCAGGCCCAGGGCCCAGGGCCTAGGCTCAGGGCTCAGTGGCCCAGGCCCAGTGGCCCAGGGCCCAGGCCCAGGGCCTGTGGCCCAGGCCCAGGGCCCAGGCCCAGTGGCCCAGGGCCTGGGCCAGGCTCAGGCCCAGGGCCCAGGGCCCAGGGCTCAGGGCCTAGGCCCAGGCCTAGGCCTAGGCCCAGGGCCCAGGCCCAGGGCCCAGGCCTGCAGGCTCAGTGGCCTGGCTCAGGCTCAGTGGCCTGTGGCCTAGGCCCAGGCCCAGGCTCAGGCCCAGGGCCCAGGCCCAGGGCCTCAGGCCCAGGCTCAGGGCCCAGGCCCAGGCCCAGGCCCAGGCCTGGCCCAGGCCCAGGGCCCAGGCTCAGGCCCAGGCCTGGCCCAGGGCCTGTGGCTCAGGGCCTCAGGGCCCAGGCCTGTGGCCCAGGGCCCAGGCCTTGTGGCTCAGGCTCAGGCCCAGGCTCAGGGCCTAGGGCCCAGGGCCCAGGCCCAGGGCTCAGGCTCAGGGCCCAGGGCCTGTGGCCCAGGGCCTGGGCCTGTGGCCCAGGGCCCAGGGCCCAGGCTCAGGCCCAGGCCTAGGCCCAGGCCTGTGGCCCAGGGCCCAGGCCTAGGCCTAGGGCTCAGTGGCTCAGGGCCCAGGCCTGTGTGGCCCAGGGCCCAGGGCCCAGGCCTGTGGCCTGTGGCCTAGGCCCAGGCCCAGGCCTGTGGCTCAGGCCTGTGGCTCAGGCCCAGTGGCTCAGGCTCAGGGCCCAGGCCCAGTGGCCTGTGTGGCCCAGGGCCTAGGCCTAGGCCCAGGGCCCAGGGCCCAGGGCCCAGGGCCCAGGGCCCAGGGCCCAGGCCCAGGGCTCAGTGGCCCAGGGCCCAGGCCCAGGCCTGTGGCTCAGGCTCAGGCCCAGGGCCTAGGCCCAGTGGCCCAGGGCCTGTGGCCCAGGCCCAGGCCCAGGGCCCAGGCTCAGTGGCCTGTGGCTCAGTGGCCCAGGCCTGTGGCTCAGGCCCAGGCCCAGGGCCCAGGCTCAGTGGCCTGTGGCTCAGGTTTAGGCTCAGGGTTTAGGCCTAGGCCTAGGGCCCAGGCCCAGGCCCAGGCCTGTGGCCCAGGGCCCAGGCCTGTGGCCTAGGGCCCAGGCCCAGGCTCAGGCCCAGTGGGCCCAGGCCCAGGCTCAGGCCCAGGCTCAGGCCAGGGCCAGGCCCAGGGCCCAGGGTGGCTCAGGGCCTAGGCTCAGGGCTCAGTGGCCTGGGCCTGTGGGCTCAGGGCCCAGGGCTAGGGCTCAGGGCCTAGGCCCAGGCCCAGGCCCAGGGCTCAGGGCCCAGGCCCAGGGCCCAGGGCCCAGGCCCAGTGGCCTGTGGCCCAGGCCCAGGCTCAGTGGCTCAGGCTGTGGCCTAGGCCCAGGGCCCAGGCCTGTGGCCCAGGGCCCAGGGCCTAGTGGCCCAGGGCTCAGGCCTAGGCCTAGGCTCAGGCCTAGGCCTCAGGCCCAGGCCTAGGCCCAGGGCCTGTGGCTCAGGGCTCAGGGCCCAGGGCCTAGGCCCAGGCCCAGGCCCAGGCCTAGGCTCAGGCCCAGGCCTAGGGCCCAGGGCCTAGGCCTGTGGCCTAGGCCCAGGGCCTGTGGCCTGTGGCCCAGGCTCAGGCTCAGGCCCAGGCTCAGGCCTGGCCAGGGCCTAGGCTCAGGCCCAGGCCTAGGCTCAGGCCCAGGGCCCAGGCTCAGGGCCTAGGCTCAGGGCTCAGGGCCCAGGGCCCAGGGCCCAGGGCTCAGGCCTGTGGCCCAGGCCCAGGCCCAGGCCCAGGGCTCAGGCCCAGGCCTGTGGCTCAGGGCTCAGGGTTTAGGCCCAGTGGCTCAGGGCCCAGGGCCCAGGGCTCAGTGGCTCAGTGGCCCAGGCTCAGTGGCCTAGGCCTGTGGCTCAGGGCCCAGGGCCTAGGCCCAGGGCCTAGGCTCAGTGGCCTGGCCTGTGGCCCAGGGCCCAGGGCCTGGTGGCTCAGGCCCAGGCTCAGGCTCAGGGCCCAGGCCTGGCCCAGGGCCCAGGCCCAGGCCCAGGCTCAGGGCCTGTGGCCTAGGCTCAGGCCTGTGGCCCAGGGCTCAGTGGCTCAGGGTGGCCCAGGCTCAGGGCCTAGGCCCAGTGGCCTAGGCCTAGGCCCAGGGCCCAGGGCCTAGGGCCCAGGGCCCAGGCCTGGCCCAGGCCCAGGCCCAGGCCTGGGCCCAGGCCTGGCCTGTGGCCTAGGCTCAGTGGCCCAGGCCCAGTGGCTCAGGCCTGGCCTGTGGCTCAGGCCCAGGCTCAGGCCCAGGCCCAGGGCCTAGGGCTCAGGGCCAGTGGCTCAGGCCAGGGCCCAGGCCTAGGCTCAGTGGCTCAGGGCCTAGGCTCAGGGCCCAGGCCCAGGCCTGTGGCTCAGTGGCCTCAGTGGCTCAGGCCAGGGCCCAGGGCCCAGGCTCAGGCCCAGGCCCAGGGCCCAGGGCCTGTGGCCCAGGGCCCAGGGCCCAGGGCTCAGGCTCAGGGCCCAGGGCTCAGTGGCCCAGGCCCAGGGCTCAGGCCCAGGGCCCAGGGCCCAGGGCCCAGGCCTGTGGCCCAGGCTCAGGCTCAGGCCTGTGGCCCAGGGCCCAGGGCCCAGGCTCAGTGGCCTAGGCCCAGTGGCCCAGGGCTCAGGCTCAGGCTCAGGGCTCAGGCTCAGGCCTTAGGCCCAGGCCTAGGGCCCAGGCCCAGGCTCAGGCCCAGGCCCAGGCCTAGGCCCAGGGCCTAGGCCCAGTGGCCTGTGGCTCAGGGCCCAGGCCCAGGCTCAGGGCCCAGGCCCAGGCTCAGGCTCAGTGGCCCAGTGGCCCAGGCTCAGGCCCAGGCCCAGGGCCCAGTGGCCCAGGGCCCAGGCCCAGGGCCCAGGCCTCAGGCCTGTGGCCCAGGCCCAGGCCTAGGCCCAGGCCCAGGCTCAGGCCCAGGCTCAGTGGCCTGTGGCCCAGGGCCCAGGCCCAGGCCCAGGCTCAGGGCCCAGGCCCAGGGCCCAGGCCCAGGGCCCAGGCCCAGGCCTGGTGGCCCAGGGCCCAGGCCCAGTGGCCCAGGCTCAGGGCCCAGGCCCAGGGCCCAGGGCCCAGGCTCAGGGCTCAGGCTCAGGCCTGTGGCCCAGGGCCCAGGCCTAGGCCCAGGCCCAGGGCCTAGGGCTCAGTGGCTCAGGCCCAGGCCTGTGGCTCAGGGCTCAGGCCTCAGGGCCCAGGCTCAGTGGCCCAGGCCCAGGGCCTAGGGCCTAGGCTCAGTGGCCCAGGCCCAGGCCCAGGCCTGGCTCAGTGGCCTAGGGCCTAGGCCCAGGCCTAGGCCCAGGGCCCAGGGCTCAGGGCCCAGGCCTGGCTCAGGGCCCAGGGCCTGTGGCCCAGGCCCAGGGCCCAGGGCCCAGGGCCTGGCCCAGGCTCAGGCCCAGGCTCAGGCCCAGGGCCCAGGGCCCAGGCTCAGGCTCAGGCCTGTGTGGCCCAGGGCCTAGGGCCTAGGCCCAGGGCCTAGGCCCAGGGCTCAGGCCCAGGCCCAGGGCCCAGGCTCAGGGCCCAGGGCCTTGGTGGCCCAGGCTCAGGCCCAGGGCCCAGGGCCCAGTGGCCCAGGGCCCAGGCCCAGGCCCAGGCCCAGGGCCCAGGCCCAGGCCCAGGCCTGTGGCTCAGGGCCCAGGGCTCAGTGGCCTAGGCCCAGGCTCAGGCTCAGGCCCAGGCTCAGGCCTCAGGCTCAGTGGCCTAGGCCCAGGCTCAGTGGCCCAGGCCCAGGCCTGTGTGGCTCAGGGCCCAGGCCTCAGGCCCAGTGGCCCAGGCCCAGGCCCAGGCCCAGGCCCAGGGCCCAGGGCCCAGGGCCCAGGCCCAGGCCTGTGGCCCAGGCTCAGGCCCAGGGCCCAGGCCCAGGCCCAGGGCCCAGGGCCCAGGCTCAGGCCCAGGCCCAGGGCCCAGGGCCTGTGGCCCAGTGGCCCAGGCCCAGGGCTCAGGGCCCAGGGCCCAGGCCTGGCCCAGGGCCCAGGGCTCAGGCCCAGGCCTGTGGGCTCAGTGGCCCAGGGCCCAGGCCCAGTGGCCCAGGCCCAGGCCCAGGCCTGGGCTCAGTGGCCTCAGGCCTGTGGCCCAGGCCCAGGGGCCCAGGCCCAGGGCCTAGGCCCAGGCCCAGGCCCAGGCCCAGGCCCAGGGCCCAGGCCCAGGCCCAGGCCCAGGCCTGGGCTCAGTGGCTCAGGCCTGTGGCCAGGCTCAGGGCCTGGTGGCCCAGGGCCCAGGCTCAAGGCCCAGGCTCAGGCCTGGGGCCTAGGGCCCAGGGCCCAGGCCCAGGCCCAGGGCCCAGGGCCTGGTGGGCTCAGGGGCTCAGGGCCCAGGGCTCAGGGCCCAGGGCCTAGGGCTCAGGCTCAGGCCTAGGCCTAGGGCCCAGGCCCAGGCTCAGGCCCAGGGCCTGTGGCCCAGGGCCTCAGGCCTGTGGCCCAGGCCTAGGGCTCAGGCCCAGGCTCAGGCCCAGGCCTGCCTGGGCCCAGCCTGGGCTCAGGGCTCAGGCCCAGGCCAGGGCCCAGGCCCAGGGCTCAGGCCCAGGGCCCAGGGCCTGTGGCCCAGGCCTAGGGCTCAGGCCCTTGTGGCCTAGGCCCAGGCCCAGGCTCAGGCCCAGGGCCTAGGGCCCAGGGCCCAGGCCTGGTGGCCCAGGGCTCAGGCTCAGGGCTCAGGGCCTAGGGCCCAGGCTCAGGCTCAGGCCCAGGGCCTAGGCCGTGGCTCCAGGCTCAGGGCTCAGGCCCAGGGCCCAGGCCCAGGGCCTGGCCTGTGGCCTGTGGCCCAGGCCCAGGCCTGTGGCCCAGGCCCAGGCCTGTGGCTCAGGCCCAGGGCCCAGGCTCAGGCTCAGTGGCCTGTGGCCCAGGCTCAGGCTCAGGCTCAGGGTTTGTGGCCCAGGGCCAGGCTCAGGGCCCAGGGCCCAGGGCCTAGGCCCAGGCCTGGCCCAGGGCTCAGTGGCCCAGGCCCAGGCTCAGGCCCAGGCCCAGGGCCTGGGTGGCCCAGGGCCCAGGGCTCAGGCCCAGGCTCAGGGCCCAGGCCCAGGGCCCAGGCCCAGGCCCAGGCCCAGGCCTAGGCCTGTGGCCCAGGCCTGGGCTCAGGGCCCAGGCCCAGGCCTGGCTCAGGCTCAGGGCTCAGGCCCAGGGCCCAGGGCCCAGGCCCAGGGCCCAGGGCCCAGGCCCAGGCCCAGGCCCAGGCCCAGGCCCAGGGCCCGTGGCTCAGGCCCAGGCCTGTGGCCCAGGCCTGGGCCTGGGCTCAGGGCTCAGGGCTCAGGCAGGCTCAGGCCTGTGGCCTGTGGCCCAGGGCTCAGAGGCTCAGGCCCAGGCCTAGTGGCCCAGGCCCAGGCTCAGGGCCTAGGGTTTAGGCTCAGGCCCAGGGTTTGTGGCCCAGGCCTTTGGCCCAGGGCCCAGGCCCAGGCCCAGGCCTAGGCCTAGGGCCCAGGGCCCAGGAGGGCCCAGGCCCAGCCTGGCCCAGGCTCAGGGCCCAGGCCCAGGTCAGGCTAGGCCTGGGCTCAGGCCCAGGCTCAGGCCCAGGCTCAGGCCTGTGGCCCAGGGCCCAGGCCCAGGGCCCAGGCCCAGGCCCAGGGCTCAGGCCCAGTGGCCTGTGGCCTGTGGCCTGGCCCAGGCTCAGGGCTCAGGGCTCAGGCCTAGTGGCCCAGGGCCCAGGGCCCAGGCCCAGGGCCTGGCCCAGGCCCAGGCCAGTGCCCAGGCTCAGGCCTAGGGCCCAGGGCCTAGGCCCAGTGGCTCAGGCTCAGTGGCCCAGGCTCAGGGCCTGGTGGCCTAGGCCCAGGCTCAGGCCCAGGGCTCAGGCCTAGGCCTGTGGCTCAGGGCCCAGGCCCAGGCCTGGCTAGGCCTGTGGCCCAGGCTCAGTGGCCCAGGCCCAGGGCGTGGCTCAGGCTCAGGCTCAGGCCCAGTGGCCTAGTGGCCTGTGGCCTGGGCCCAGGGCTCAGGCCCAGGCTCAGTGGCCCAGGCCTCAGGCCCAGGGCCTAGGCCCAGGCTCAGGCCTAGGGCCCAGGCCCAGGCCTGTGGCCTAGGCTCAGGCCTGGTGGCTCAGGGCCTCAGGCTCAGGCCAGGCCCAGGTCAGGCCCAGGCCCAGGCCCAGGGCCTAGGCCCAGGGCCTAGGCCCAGGCTCAGGCCCAGGGCCTAGGCCCAGGGCCTGTGGCTCAGGCTCAGGGCCCAGGCCTGTCAGGGCCCAGGCCCAGGGCCCAGGGCTCAGGCCTGGTGGCCCAGTGGCTTTAGGGTTTAGGCCCAGGGCCCAGGCCCAGGGCCCAGGGCCCAGGCCCAGGGTTTAGGCCCAGGCCTGTGCCCAGGCCTGTGGCTTTAGGGCCCAGGGTTTAGGCTCAGGGTTTAGGCAGGGTTTAGGCCTGGTTTGGCAGGTTTAGGGTTTAGGGTTTAGGGTTTAGGGTTTAGGGTTTAGGGTTTAGGTTTAGGGTTTAGGTTTAGGTTTAGGTTTGGGTTTGTGGTTTGTGGTTTTAGGGGTTTAGGGTTTGTGGGTTTAGGGTTTAGGGTTTAGGTTTAGGGTTTAGGTTTAGGGGTTTAGGTTTAGGTTTAGGTTTAGGTTTAGGGTTTAGGTTTGTGGTTTAGGGTTTAGGTTTAGGTTTGTTTAGGTTTAGGTTTAGGGTTTAGGGTTTAGGGTTTAGGGTTTAGGGTTTAGGGTTTAGGGTTTAGGGTTTAGGGTTTAGGGTTTAGGGTTTAGGGTTTAGGGTTTAGGGTTTAGGGTTTAGGGTTTAGGGTTTGTGGGTTAGGGGTTAGGGTTTAGGTTTAGGTTTGTGGTTGGTTTGAGGGTTTGTGGTTTAGGTTTAGGTTTGTGGGTTTAGGGTTTAGGGTTTAGGTTTAGGGTTTAGGGTTTAGGTTTAGGTTTAGGTTTAGGGTTTAGGGTTTAGGTTTAGGTTTAGGGTTTAGGTTTAGGTTTGTGGTTTAGGTTTAGGGTTTGTGGTTTGTGGTTTAGTGGTTTAGGTTTAGGGTTTGTGGGTTTGGTGGTTTAGGGTTTAGGTTTAGGTTTAGGGTTTAGGGTTTAGGTTTAGGTTTAGGGTTTAGGGTTTAGGTTTAGGGTTTAGGCTTAGGTTTAGGGTTTAGGGTTTAGGTTTAGGTTTAGTGGTTTAGGGTTTAGGTTTTAGGTTTGTGGTTTAGGGTTTGTGGTTTAGTGGTTTAGGTTTAGGGTTTAGGTTTGTGGTTTGGGTTTTGGGGTTTTGGGTTTTTGGTTTAGGGTTTAGGGTTTGGTGTTTAGGGTTTAGGGTTTAGGGTTTAGGGTTTAGGGTTTAGGGTTTAGGGTTTAGGGTTTAGGGTTTAGGGTTTAGGGTTTAGGGTTTAGGGTTTAGGGTTTAGGCTCAGGTCAGGTTTAGTGGTTTCCCAGGTTTAGGGTTTGTGTCAGGTTTAGGTTTCAGGTTTCAGGTTTAGGCTCAGGGTTTAGGCTTTAGGGTTTCAGTGGGCCCAGGCCCAGGCCTCAGGCCTAGGCTCAGTTTAGGCTTTGTGGCCTAGGCCTAGGCCCAGGCCCAGTGGCCTAGGCCCAGGCCCAGGCTCAGGCCCAGGCCCAGTGGCCCAGGTTTAGGCAGGGGCCCAGGGCCCAGTGGCTCAGGGCCTGTGGCTCAGGGCTCAGGGCCCAGGCCCAGTGGCCCAGGGCCCAGTGGCTCAGGCCCAGTGGCCTGGCCCAGTGGCTCAGGGCCCAGGGCTCAGTGGCCCAGTGGCTCAGGCCTAGGCCTGTGGCTCAGGGCTCAGTGGCCTGTGGGCTCAGGGCCTGTGGCCCAGTGGCCCAGGGCCCAGGGCCTGTGGCCCAGGGCCCAGGCCCAGTGGCCCAGGCCTGGCCCAGGGCCTGTGGCCCAGGGCTCAGGCCTGTGGCCCAGGCCCAGTGGCTCAGGCTCAGGGCCCAGTGGCTCAGTGGCCTGGTGGCCCAGGCCCAGTGGCCCAGGGCTCAGGCCCAGGGCTCAGTGGCCTGTGGCCCAGGGCCCTCAGTGGCCCAGGCTCAGGCCCAGGTGGCCTGCGCTCAGGGCCCAGTGGCCTGTGGCCCAGGCTCAGGCCCAGGCTCAGTGGCCTGGGCCCAGTGGCCTGTGGCCCAGGCTCAGGGCTCAGTGGCCCAGGCCTGGCTCAGTGGCTCAGTGGCCTGTGGCCCAGGGCCTCAGGCCCAGGGCCCAGGGCCTGGGCCCAGGCTCAGTGGCCTGTGGCCCAGGGCTCAGTGGCTCAGGCTCAGTGGCCCAGGCCCAGGGCCCAGGCCCAGGGCTCAGGGCCTGTGGCCCAGGGCCCAGGCTCAGGCCTGCGCTCAGGGCTCAGTGGCCTGTGGCCTAGGGCCCAGGGCTCAGTGGCCCAGGGCCCAGGGCCTGGTAGGCCCAGGGCTCAGGCCTGTGGCTCAGTGGCTCAGTGGCCTGCAGGCCTGTGGCTCAGGGCCCAGTGGCCCAGGGCTCAGGCCTAGGCTCAGTGGCCTCAGGGCCCAGGGCTCAGTGGCCCAGGCTCAGTGGCTCAGTGGCTCAGGGCCTGTGGCCTGTGGCTCAGGGCCCAGGGCCTCAGGCTCAGGGCTCAGGCTCAGGGCTCAGGCCTGGTGGCCCAGTGGCCCAGGGCCTGTGGCTCAGTGGCTCAGGGCTCAGTGGCCCAGGGCCCAGGCTCAGTGGCTCAGTGGCTCAGTGGCTCAGGCTCAGTGGCCCAGGCCCAGGGCCCAGGCCTGGCTCAGGGCCTGTGGCCCAGGGCTCAGGGCCCAGGGCTCAGTGGCCTGTGGCTCAGTGGCCTGTGGCCTGTGGCTCAGTGGCTCAGTGGCCCAGGGCCCAGGCCTAGTGGCCCAGGCCCAGTGGCTCAGGGCCCAGGCCCAGGCTCAGTGGCCCAGGGCCCAGGCCCAGTGGCTCAGTGGCTCAGGCCTGTGGCCCAGGCCCAGGGCTCAGTGGCCTGTGGCTCAGGGCCCAGGGCCCAGGCCTGTGGCCCAGGGCCTGTGGGCTCAGGGCTCAGTGGCTCAGTGGCCCAGGCCTGTGGCCCAGGCCCAGGCCCAGGCTCAGGGCCCAGGGCTCAGTGGCTCAGGGCCCAGGCTCAGTGGCCCAGTGGCTCAGGGCTCAGTGGCCCAGGGCCTGCGCTCAGTGGCCCAGGCCCAGTGGCCTCAGTGGCCCAGGCCTCAGGCCCAGTGGCCCCAGGCTCAGGCCCAGTGGCTCAGGCCCAGTGGCTCAGGGCCCAGGCTCAGGCCCAGGCCTCAGGCCCAGGGCCCAGGGCTCAGGGCCTGTGGCCTGCGCTCAGGGCTCAGGCCCAGGCTCAGTGGCCTGTGGCTCAGGCCCAGGCCCAGGGCCCAGGCCTGGCCCAGGGCCCAGTGGCTCAGGCTCAGGCCCAGGCCCAGGCCCAGGGCCTGTGGCCCAGGGCTCAGGCTCAGTGGCCTGCGCTCAGTGGCCCAGGGCCCAGGCCCAGGCTCAGTGGCCCAGGGCCCAGTGGCTCAGGGCTCAGTGGCCTGGGCTCAGGGCCTAGGCTCAGGCTCAGTGGCCCAGTGGCCCAGGCCTGGTGGCTCAGTGGCCCAGGGCCCAGGCCTGCAGTGGCCTGTGGCCTAGGCTCAGGGCCCAGGCCTCAGGGCTCAGTGGCCCAGGCCTGTGGCTCAGTGGCCCAGGCTCAGTGGCCCAGGGCCCAGGGCCCAGGGCCCAGGGCTCAGTGGCCCAGGCCTAGGCCCAGGCCTGTGGCCCAGGCCCAGGGCCCAGGGCCTGTGGCCCAGGCCCAGGCTCAGGCTCAGTGGCCCAGGCTCAGGGCCCAGGCTCAGTGGCCTGTGGCCCAGGGCCTGTGGCCTGGCTCAGGCCTGTGGCCCAGGGCTCAGGCTCAGGCCCAGGCCCAGGGCCTGTGGCCCAGGCCCAGTGGCTCAGTGGCCCAGGCCCAGTGGCTCAGGCCTGTGGCTCAGTGGCCCAGTGGCCCAGGCTCAGGCCCAGGCCCAGGGCCTAGGCCCAGTGGCCTGGCCCAGGGCTCAGTGGCCCAGTGGCTCAGCAGGCCTGTGGCTCAGGCCCAGTGGCCCAGGGCCTAGGCCCAGGCTCAGTGGCCCAGGCCCAGGGCTCAGGGCCCAGTGGCCCAGGCCCAGGCCTGTGTGGCCCAGGCCCAGTGGCCCAGGGCCTGTGGCTCAGTGGCCTAGGCTCAGGCCTGTGGCTCAGTGGCCCAGGGCCCAGGGCCTGTGGCCCAGTGGCCCAGGGCTCAGTGGCCCAGGGCCCAGGCCTGGCCTCAGGCCTAGGCCTGTGGCCCAGGGCTCAGGGCCCAGGCCCAGGCTCAGTGGCCCAGGCTCAGGCCCAGGCCTGTGGCCCAGTGGCTCAGTGGCTCAGTGGCTCAGTGGCTCAGTGGCCCAGGCCCAGGCCCAGGCCCAGTGGCCCAGGCCCAGGCCCAGGGCCCAGGCCTGTGGCCCAGGCCCAGGCCCAGGCTCAGTGGCCCAGGGCTCAGGCCCAGGGCTCAGGCCCAGGCCTGTGGCTCAGTGGCCCAGGGCTCAGGGCCCAGTGGCCTGGCCCAGGGCTCAGGGCCCAGGCTCAGTGGCTCAGGGCTCAGTGGCCTAGGCCTCAGTGGCCCAGGCCCAGGCCTGGCCCAGGCTCAGTGGCCCAGGGCTCAGTGGCCTAGGCCCAGTGGCCTAGGCCCAGGCCCTCAGTGGCTCAGTGGCCCAGGCCCAGGGCCCAGGGCCTCAGTGGCTCAGGCCTGTGTGGCCCAGGCCTAGGCCCAGTGGCTCAGTGGCCCAGTGGCCTTGTGGCCCAGGCTCAGGCCTCAGGCCTCAGTGGCCTGTGGCCCAGGGCCCAGGCCCAGGCTCAGTGGCCCAGGGCCTGGCCCAGGCCCAGGCCCAGGGCCCAGGCCCAGGCTCAGGGCCTCAGGCCCAGTGGCTCAGTGGCCCAGGTGGCCCAGGCCCAGGGCCCAGGCCCAGGGCCTGTGGCTCAGTGGCCCAGTGGCCCAGGCTCAGGCTCAGGCCCAGGGCTCAGGCCCAGGCTCAGGGCCCAGGGCCTGTGGCCCAGGGCCCAGGGCTCAGTGGCCCAGGGCCTGTGGCCTAGGCCTAGGCTCAGTGGCTCAGTGGCCCAGGCCTGGCCCAGGGCCCAGGGCCCAGTGGCTCAGTGGCCCAGGGCTCAGTGGCCCAGGGCCTGTGGCCCAGGGCCCAGGCTCAGTGGCTCAGGGCCCAGGGCTCAGTGGCCCAGGCCCAGGCTCAGGCCTGTGGCCCAGGGCCCAGGCCTGTGGCCCAGGGCCCAGGCTCAGGCCTGTGGCCCAGGGCTCAGTGGCTCAGTGGCCCAGGCCCAGGGCCCAGGCCTCAGTGGCCCAGGCCCAGGGCCTGTGGCTCAGGCCCAGTGGCCTGTGGGCCCAGTGGCCCAGGCCTGTGGCCCAGTGGCCCAGGGCCCAGGGCTCAGTGGCCCAGGGCTCAGTGGCCCAGGGCCTGTGGGCTCAGTGGCCCAGGGCCCAGGCCTGTGGCTCAGTGGCCTAGGCTCAGTGGCCCAGGGCTCAGTGGCTCAGTGGCCCAGGGCTCAGTGGCCCAGGGCCCAGGGCCCAGGGCTCAGGCTCAGTGGCTCAGTGGCCCAGTGGCCCAGGGCCTTGGCCTAGGCCCAGGCCTGCGCTCAGTGGCCTGTGGCCCAGGCCCAGGCCCAGGGCTCAGTGGCCTCAGGCCCAGTGGCCCAGGGCCTGCAGGCTCAGTGGCTCAGTGGCCCAGGGCTCAGTGGCCTCAGTGGCCCAGGGCCCAGGGCTCAGGCCTGTGGCCCAGGGCCCAGGCTCAGGCCCAGGGCCTGTGTGGCCCAGGCCTGTGGCTCAGGCCTGTGGCCCAGGCTCAGTGGCCTGTGGCCTGTGGCCCAGGCCCAGGCTCAGGGCCTGTGGCTCAGGCCTGTGGGCCCAGGGCCCAGGCCTGGCTCAGTGGCTCAGTGGCCTCAGGGCTCAGGCCCAGGCTCAGTGGCCTGTGTGGCTCAGTGGCCCAGTGGCTCAGTGGCTCAGGCCTCAGGGCCTAGGGCCCAGGGCCCAGTGGCCCAGGCTCAGTGGCCTGTGGCTCAGTGGCCCAGTGGCTCAGGCCCAGGGCTCAGTGGCTCAGTGGCCTGTGGCCCAGGCCCAGGCTCAGTGGCTCAGTGGCCCAGGCCCAGGGCTCAGTGGCCTGTGTGGCTCAGTGGCTCAGTGGCCCAGGGCCCAGTGGCCCAGGGCCCAGGCCCAGGGCCTGTGGGCTCAGTGGCCCAGGGCCTGTGGCCTGCAGGCTCAGTGGCCCAGTGGCTCAGTGCCCAGGCCCAGTGGCTCAGGGCCCAGGGCTCAGGGCCTAGGGCTCAGGGCCCAGGGCCCAGGGCCTGTGGCCCAGGCCTAGGCTCAGTGGCCCAGGGCTCAGTGGCCCAGGGCCCAGGCTCAGGGCCTGTGGCCCAGGCCTAGGGCTCAGTGGCCCAGGCTCAGTGGCCCAGGCTCAGGCCTGTGGCCCAGGGCTCAGTGGCCCAGGGCCCAGGGCTCAGGGCCCAGGCCCAGTGGCCCAGGGCCTGTGGCTCAGTGGCTCAGTGGCTCAGGGCCCAGTGGCTCCAGTGGCCCAGTGGCTCAGTGGCCCAGGGCCTAGGCTCAGGGCCCAGTGGCCTCAGGCCCAGGGCTCAGGCCTGGTGGCCTAGGCTCAGTGGCCCAGGGCCCAGGCCCAGGGCCTGCGCTCAGGCTCAGGCCCAGGCTCAGGCCTGGCTCAGGGCCCAGGCCCAGGGCCTGTGTGGCTCAGTGGCCTGTGGCTCAGGGCCCAGGGCCCAGGCTCAGTGGCCCAGTGGCTCAGGCCTGTGTGGCTCAGGGCTCAGTGGCTCAGTGGCCCAGGGGCCTCAGTGGCCCAGGGCTCAGGCTCAGTGGCCCAGGCCTGGCCCAGGGCCCAGGCCCAGGGCCCAGTGGCCCAGGGCTCAGTGGCCCAGGCCCAGTGGCTCAGTGGCCCAGTGGCCTGTGGCCTGGTGGCTCAGGGCCCAGGGCCTGGTGGCCCAGGCCCAGGGCCCAGGCCTAGGGCCTAGGCCCAGGGCTCAGGGCCCAGTGGCCTCAGTGGCCCAGGCTCAGTGGCCCAGTGGCTCAGGCTCAGGCTCAGGGCTCAGTGGCCCAGGCCCAGTGGCCTGGCCCAGGGCTCAGGGCCCAGTGGCTCAGTGGCCTGTGGCTCAGGCCCAGGGCCCAGGGCCCAGGGCCTGGGCTCAGGCTCAGTGGCCCAGGCCTGTGGCTCAGTGGCTCAGTGGCTCAGGCCTGTGGCCTGGTGGCCTAGGCCTGGCCCAGGGCCCAGGGCCTCAGGCCCAGTGGCCCAGTGGCCCAGGGCTCAGTGGCCTGCGCCTCAGTGGCCCAGGGCCCAGGCTCAGTGGCCTGTGGCTCAGTGGCCCAGGGCCTAGGCCCAGGGCCTGTGGCTCAGTGGCTCAGGCCCAGGGCTCAGTGGCCCAGTGGCTCAGGCCTAGGCCCAGGGCCTAGGCCCAGGGCCTGTGGCCTCAGGCTCAGTGGCCCAGTGGCCCAGGCTCAGGGCCCAGGGCTCAGGGCCCAGGGCCTGTGGCTCAGTGGCCCAGTGGCTCAGTGGCCTGTGGCTCAGGCCTAGGCCCAGTGGCCTAGGCCCAGGGCTCAGTGGCCCAGGCTCAGGCTCAGGCCCAGGGCTCAGTGGCCCAGGCTCAGTGGCTCAGGGCCCAGGGCCTGTGGCCCAGGCTCAGGCCCAGGGCCTGTGGCCCAGGCCCAGGCCCAGGGCCCAGGCCCAGTGGCTCAGGGCCCAGGGCTCAGGCCTGGCCCAGTGGCCCAGTGGCTCAGGGCCCAGGGCCTGTGGCTCAGGCCCAGGCCCAGGCCCAGGGCCCAGGCTCAGGCCCAGGGCTCAGTGGCCCAGTGGCCCAGGGCCCAGTGGCTCAGGGCTCAGTGGCCCAAGGCCTGTGGCCCAGTGGCCCAGGGCTCAGTGGCCCAGTGGCCCAGGCCCAGGGCCCAGGCCCAGGCCCAGGCCCAGTGGCCCAGGGCTCAGTGGCTCAGGGCCCAGGCCTGTGGCCTGTGGCTCAGGCCTGTGGCCTCAGTGGCCCAGGCTCAGTGGCCCAGTGGCTCAGTGGCCCAGGGCCCAGGGCCCAGGCCTGTGGCTCAGTGGCCCAGGCCCAGGGCCTGCGCCCAGTGGCCCAGGCTCAGTGGCTCAGGGCCCAGGCCCAGGCCCAGGGCCCAGGGCCTGTGGCCCAGGGCCCAGGCTCAGGCTCAGTGGCTCAGTGGCTCAGGGCTCAGGCCCAGGGCTCAGGGCCTGTGGCTCAGGCCTGGCTCAGGCCTGCGCTCAGGCCTAGGGCCCAGGCCTGGCCTGGCCCAGGGCCTAGGCCCAGTGGCCCAGGGCTCAGTGGCCCAGGCCCAGGCCCAGTGGCCTGCAGGCCTCAGGGCCCAGGCCCAGGCCCAGGGCTCAGGGCTCAGTGGCCCAGGGCTCAGTGGCCCAGGCTCAGTGGCTCAGGGCCCAGTGGCCCAGTGGCCCAGGCTCAGGGCCTGGCCCAGTGGCCTAGGCCCAGGCCCAGTGGCCCAGTGGCCCAGGCCCAGTGGCCTCAGTGGCCCAGGCCCAGGCTCAGTGGCTCAGTGGCCTGTGGCCCAGTGGCCCAGGGCCCAGGTGCCTACAGGCCCAGGCCCAGGCTCAGTGGCCCAGGGCCCAGGGCTCAGGGCCCAGGCCTGTGGCCTGCGCTCAGGCCCAGGGCCCAGGCTCAGTGGCTCAGGCCCAGGGCTCAGTGGCCTGGCTCAGGGCCCAGGCTCAGTGGCCTCAGGCCAGGCCCAGGCCTAGGCCCAGGGCTCAGTGGCCCAGGCCTGGCTCAGGCTCAGGGCTCAGGGCTCAGTGGCCCAGGGCCTGTGGCTCAGGGCCCAGGGCTCAGTGGCCCAGGCCTGTGGCCTCAGGCTCAGTGGCCCAGGCCTAGGCCTAGGCCTAGGCCCAGTGCCCAGGCTCAGTGGCCCAGGGCCCAGGCCTAGGCCTGTGGCCTAGGCCCAGGGCCCAGGCCTGTGGCCCAGGGCTCAGGCTCAGTGGCCTCAGGCCCAGGCCTGTGGCTCAGGGCCCAGTGGCCCAGGCCTGTGGCTCAGGGCCCAGGCTCAGGGCCCAGGCCCAGTGGCTCAGGGCCCAGGCTCAGTGGCCCAGTGGCCTAGGCTCAGGCCTTAGGGCCCAGGCCTTGTGGCTCAGGGCCTGTGGCCTGTGGCCTAGGGCCCAGGCCCAGGGCCCAGGGCTCAGTGGCCCAGGGCCCAGGCTCAGTGGCCCAGGCCCAGGCCCAGGGCTCAGGCCTAGGCCCAGGCCTGTGGCCCAGGGCTCAGTGGCCCAGGCCCAGGCCCAGGGCCTGTGGCTCAGGGCCCAGGGCCCAGGGCCTAGGGCCTAGGCCTGTGGCCCAGGCCCAGGGCTCAGTGGCTCAGGGCCCAGGGCCCAGGGCCTGTGGCCTCTTTAGGCCTAGGGCCTAGGCCTAGGGCCCAGGGTTTCAGGCCTTTGTGGCCTCAGGCCCAGGCTCAGGGCCCAGGCTCAGTGGCCCAGTGGCCTGTGGCCCAGGCCTTTAGGCTCAGTGGCCTGTGGCCAGGCCCAGGGCCCAGTGGCCCAGGGCCCAGGGCTCAGGGCTCAGGCTCAGGCCCAGGCTCAGGGCCCAGGCTCAGGGCCCAGTGGCTCAGTGGCTCAGTGGCCTAGGCCTAGTGGCTCAGGGCCCAGGCCTGTGGCCCAGTGGCCTGTGGCCCAGGGCCCAGGCCCAGGCCTAGGCCCAGGCCCAGGCTCAGGGCTCAGTGGCCCAGGCCTAGGCCCAGGGCTCAGGCCCAGTGGCCCAGGCCCAGGGCCTGTGGCCTGGGCCCAGGCCTGCGCTCAGGCCCAGGCCCAGGCCCAGGCCCAGGGCCCAGGCTCAGGGCCTAGGGCTCAGTGGCTCAGTGGCCCAGGCCTGTGGCCTAGGCCTAGGCCCAGGGCCCAGGGCCCAGGGCTCAGTGGCCCAGGCCCAGGGCCTCAGGCCCAGGCTCAGTGGCTCAGGCTCAGTGGCCCAGGGCTCAGGGCCTAGGCTCAGGCCCAGGCTCAGGCCCAGGCCCAGGGCCTGTGGCCCAGTGGCCCAGGGCCCAGGCCTGTGGCCCAGGGCCTGTGGCTCAGGGCCCAGGGCTCAGTGGCTCAGGGCCTAGGCCCAGGCTCAGTGGCCCAGGCCCAGGCCCAGGCCCAGGCCTGTGGCTCAGGCCTGTGGCCCAGGGCCCAGGCCTAGGCCTGGCCTAGGCCCAGGGCCTAGTGGCCCAGGCTCAGGCCTTGTGGCTCAGGGCCCAGGCTCAGTGGCCCAGTGGCTCAGGGCTCAGGCCCAGTGGCCTGGCTCAGGCCCAGTGGCTCAGTGGCTCAGGGCTCAGGCTCAGGGCTCAGTGGCCTAGGCCTGTGGCCTGGCTCAGGCCCAGGGCCTGTGGCCCAGGCCCAGGGCTCAGGCCTCAGGCTCAGTGGCCCAGGCCTAGGCCCAGGGCTCAGTGGCCTAGGCCTGTGGCCCAGGGCCCAGGGCCTGTGGCCCAGGCCCAGGCCTGTGGCTCAGGGCTCAGTGGCTCAGTGGCCCAGGCCTGTGGCTCAGTGGCTCAGGCTCAGGCCCAGGCCTAGGCTCAGGGCTCAGTGGCCCAGGGCCTGTGGGCTCAGTGGCCCAGGCCTAGGCTCAGTGGCCCAGGGCCCAGGGCCCAGGGCCTAGGCTCAGGCCTGGCCCAGGCCCAGGGCTCAGTGGCCCAGGGCCCAGGCCTGGTGGCCCAGGGCCCAGGCAGGGCCCAGGCTCAGTGGCCCAGGGCCTGTGGCTCAGGCTCAGGCCCAGGTGGCCTAGGCCCAGGCCCAGGGCCTAGGGCCCAGGGCCTGTGGCCCAGGCCTAGGCCCAGGCTCAGGGCCCAGGCCTAGGCCCAGGGCTCAGTGGCTCAGTGGCCTCAGTGGCCTGCCTCAGGGCCCAGGCCTCAGTGGCCCAGGCCTAGGCCTAGGCTCAGTGGCCCAGGCCCAGGCCCAGGGCCCAGGCCTGTGGCTCAGGCTCAGGCCCAGGGCCCAGGCCTAGGGCCCAGGCCTCAGTGGCCTCAGGCTCAGGGCCTGTGGCCTGTGGCCCAGGCCTAGGGCTCAGGGCTCAGGCCCAGGCCCAGGCTCAGGCCTGGCCCAGGCCCAGTGGCCCAGGGCCCAGGGCCCAGGGCCTGTGGCCCAGGGCTCAGGGCCTGTGGCTCAGGGCCCAGGCCCAGGCCCAGGCCCAGGCCTCAGTGGCCCAGTGGCCCAGGCTCAGGGGCCTCAGGCAGGGCCCAGTGTGGCCTAGGGCCCAGGGGCAGGGGCCCAGGCTAGGCAGGGCCTTAGGCCCAGGGGTAGGTGGCCCAGGGCCCAGGGCTCAGCTGGGCCCAGGCCCAGGCCCAGGCCCAGGGCCCAGGGCCTTGGGCCCAGGCCAGTGGCCCAGGCCTCAGGCCTGTGGCCCAGGCCCAGGCCTCAGGCTCAGGCCCAGGCCCAGGGCCTGTGGCCTAGGGCCCAGGGCCTGTGGCTCAGGCCTGTGGCCCAGTGGCTCAGGGCCCAGGCTCAGGCCCAGGCCTAGGCCCAGGCTCAGTGGCCCAGGGCCCAGTGGCCTGTGGCCCAGGGCCCAGGCCCAGGCCTAGGCCCAGGGCCCAGGCCTAGGCCCAGTGGCTCAGTGGCCCAGGCTCAGGGCCCAGGCCTTTGTGGCTCAGGCTCAGGCCCAGGCCTGGGCCCAGGCCCAGGGCCCAGGGCTCAGTGGCCTGGCTCAGGCCTAGGCCCAGGGCCCAGGCCTAGGCCTGTGGCTCAGTGGCTCAGGTGGTTTAGTGGTTTAGGGTTTAGGTTTAGGGGTGGTTTAGGGTTTAGTGGTTTAGGCTTAGTGGTTTAGGGTTTAGGTTTAGGGTTTAGGGTTTAGGCTCAGGTTTAGGCCCAGGTTTAGGGTTTCAGGGTTTAGGTTTAGTGGTTTAGGGTTTAGGTTTAGTGGTTTAGGTTTAGGGTTTGTGGTTTAGGTTTAGGTTTAGGTTTAGGTTTCAGGCCTAGGGTTTAGGTTTAGGTTTGTGGTTTAGGTTTCCTGGGTTTAGGGTTTAGGGTTTAGGTTTAGGGTTTAGGTTTAGGGTTTAGGTTTAGGGTTTAGGGTTTAGGGTTTAGGTTTGTGGTTTAGGTCAGGTTTAGGGTTTAGGTTTAGTGGTTTAGGGTTTAGGTTTAGGGTTTAGGTTTAGGGTTTAGGTTTAGGGTTTAGGTTTAGGTTTAGGTTTTTAGGGTTTAGGTTTAGGTTTAGGGTTTAGGTTTAGGGTTTAGGGTTTAGTGGTTTAGGTTTAGGTTTAGTTTAGGTTTAGTGGTTTAGGTTTAGTGGTTTAGGGTTTAGGGTTTAGGGTTTAGGGTTTAGGTTTGTGGTTTAGGTTTAGGGTTTAGGTTTAGGGTTTAGGTTTAGGTTTAGGTTTAGGGTTTAGGGTTTAGGGTTTAGGTTTAGGTTTTAGGTTTAGGCTTGTGGTTTTTGGTGTTGTGGTTTGTTTAGGTTTAGGGTTTAGGGTTTAGGGTTTAGGGTTTAGGGTTTAGGTTTGTGGTTTAGGTTTGTGGTTTAGGTTTAGGGTTTAGGTTTAGGTTTAGGGTTTAGGTTTAGGTTTAGGTTTAGGGTTTAGTGGTTTAGGTTTAGGTTTAGGTTTGTGGTTTAGGGTTTAGTGGTTGTGGGTTTTTAGGTTTAGGGTTTAGGGTTTAGGTTTAGGTTTAGGTTTAGGTTTAGGTTTAGGGTTTTGTGGTTTAGGGTTTAGGTTTAGGTTTAGGGTTTAGGTTTGTGGTTT
>CM045932.1:4728558-4736058 GCA_025177825.1 Aechmea fasciata | reverse complement strand
CATGATCTCAGCAAGGTAAAGATGAGTGACATGTTATACATAAAAGACCATGAATACATAAATGCATAGAGCATAGCATGCATGCATCATATATCTTTTTTTGAGAAAAAGGTAGCACGATCTACCTGCTTCATTCATTAAGTAAAATGAACTGAGCATACAGTTTGAAGGCAGCTAAGGCCTCCGAAAAAACAATAAAGAAAACAAAGCCTGCAAGGAAAGAAAAAGCGAAACTGGAAAAAAAAAAAAAAAGTAGGTAAAGAAAACAAGAAGGTAGAGAAGAGAAGAGAAGGGAGAAAAAAGAAGTGGTCAGAGATGGTCAAGTCAGGAATTGGTCAGCTCAAACGCACAGTCGAAGGCTCGGACGTACGGCGTTTAGTGTCGCTGAATGAAAGATAGTGTTGTTCCTTTCCGTCCAGACTACCCACCAGGTTGCCGCTAGGTAGGTCGAAGCTTGTAATCTTTTTTGTGCGTCGTTGATGTCCAAGACGGATGCCCACTGGTCTGTAACGTCGCTGACTTCTCCAATAGGTACGGCCCCCGAGAGAAGAAGGAAACGGACGAAGACGCAGTTGCAGAAAAGGTGGTCACAGGTTTCCGTGGAGAGCGCACAAAAATCACAACTTCCGTCAACTTGCATCCCACGGTTGAGCAACCTGTCAGCAGTGAGGAGCCTCTTTCGGAGTAGCACCCAGGTGAACACTTTTATCTTAACCGGAATTTTGAGATTCCAGATTTGCTGGGTTGTTGCATCCCTGAGCCCGTATAGTCTAAAAACTTGTAGACAGACTTCGCCGATATCAAACTCATTCTCACTATAGTAAGTACATAAGAAAAAAAAAACAAAGAATTAATTTCTAATGACACGAAAAGCTAATTAAATGAGATTTTTAAAAAGGTGGTGATATATATTATTGATTTATTGCCAATTTGGTGTTAACTACTATAAGCTAGCAATGATAACTTCTGAATACGAAAACTAATTAATTTTTGTGATTATAATTTAGAAGCTTGCTTTTTATTCGCTATTATGAAGTTCCAAGTTACGATCGATATTTAGATTAATATATTCTACTTACAAGAAAAAGTATGTAAATATTCCGAAAAGCGTAAACTTAATTGCTATTAATTTGGTGACTCCATTTGATTAAACTCGCTGTGTTTAATCAATGAATGGTGAAAAATATGCCTGTGATGATCGAAAAATCGTAACTCTTTTCAAAGCTAAAAAGGAAATTTCAATCCAAAACTTTTATTTTTCTTCCAGTACGAAGTTCTCTCTATATATAATTATTTCTTTTCGATCCAAACCAAATTAATTAGTTCTAAAACTTTGAGTACTATAAGATTATGAATCTATAGTGAAAAGTCATTGCACCGATTCTCTTCAAAGGTCCCATCACTTTTTTTCTTTGTTTTTTTTTAAGAAAAGCCAATAAACTCGGTGCGATCACATGTGAACTTATTTAAACATAGCCAAGCATCTAAAAGATTACGTACCTTGTTTTGGCCAATTTAAACCAACGCACAAGCACAACGCATGGGTAAAATGTAAAGACACCCACTAAACTTTAATCTTTGTATATATATATTATTAATATCCCAACATATAAAATGCGAAAGTTTTTCTATGATCAGTTTATACATGCAATTTAATTGTAGTATATATATATATAGTTACTAACATAATAATAATTTGTATAGAAATTATGTATTAGAAGATCTAAAGTGTATCTATTCTGCAGACCCGACGAATCAAATAATTGAGAAAAGCAACATTTGGACTTTTGGAAAGAGATTCTACTGTATATTAGTCACATCATATATATCATTTATTAATAGTCAACAATATCACCGACTGTTTGGTGGTTGGTATCCGAGACCCTAGTTCGAATCCTAGTTGATTCACATTTTTAGCTAAGTTTATTTAATTATTTCTAAATAAAATAAAGCGAAGTGGGTAGCATCTTATCTATCTCTCAAAAAAAAAAACATCAACAATATCTCTCCTTTTGAGTTAAAAATATAATAAAAATATTTTTCTAATAATTATGATGGGATGGGCGAACCAAAAAAAAAAAAAATTTAGTTGTTGGTGACACTACATCGGCAATATAACTGATGCATTTTAAATTTTTTTTGTTTTTTGAGCCCCTTCTTAATTCTATTCCTTTGTTGAGTATTTCTAAGGGCATGGTGTACCTCAACAATATGGCCCGTGAGTGTCTAGTTCGGTAATATGATCGAAAAAAAACAAAAAGTCCGGATAAAAGGATGTTGTTTATAGAAAAAAAAAGGAAAAAAACTAAAATTTTATTAATTAACAAATAAGAAAGTTATGGTGGTTGGAAACCACGAGCCTTTTGGTTTACATTTTAGGACTTGACTTGTTTGAAGCACGCTACGTTCAATTGCTTGAAACAGATCGAACTTGGATTATCCGAACTCGTTCATCGCGCCCTTGGCTAACAATTGAAGCGCTGTGAAAATTCGAAATCTTGTATCCGTCGGGTCCGCTCAGGAGGCACGGCTGATCCGGCGTATGCGACTTGGATTAAGTAGCGATCAATGAATGAAGCGAGATGAGCACCTTCCCGTTTTTTTCTCAAAAAAAAAAAAAAGAAAAAAGAAAATTCGAGATCTTAGTTTGATCTTACAAATGATAGAAATCTCTAGAAAATAAATTTTCTGAACAGCTACCACCAAAAGTTACTGATAACTAAAAACGGCCAAAACTACTGTTACTAGAAATTGCCAAAACTACTCTGCCTTCAACCTGAATACAAAAACTACTACGTACTACTACTCCTTGCTTGCTTGTGTGAGAAAGAGAATTGGTAAAGTTTGTGTTAAAAAGAGAACTTTTTTTTTATTTTTCAGTGAGACCACAGAAATTATATCTGACTGCATTAGCACTATTTAAGCAACATATATGTAATTTTTACAGAAACAAATAGAATATTTTCTTTCACACATTTCTATCCCAACTAAGGTATATTTTATTGACCGTCCATAGCGCAAGTGATAAATGACTTGATTGGCTGATACTTGAGATTTTAAATTTGAAACCTAATTAGCTTTACACTTTTAGATAGGCTTATTACTTTAAAAAAATAATAATAATAAAGTGGGATAGCATATTACCTTTCCCTTTTAAAAAATATAAGGTGTACTTTCCATGCATCTCCTAAACTTAAATAATTTGTTTGATGTGGTGTGACTTGATTTTGTAAATGATGAACTAAGTAAACCAAAAAATTAAGTTAGCTGGCTTGTACAATACTGCAATAAGTACATAACCAAGATATTAGCCAAATCCAATCAAATTAATTTTTATTCGAATCTGTAAATCTTTTTTTTTTAAAAAAACAACTAAAACTTAGTCCTAGTCTAAGTTAGATACAGGTATATACGATGAGATCATATTTAAGTTGGGGAAAGAAGTAAATGATTAAGCCCAAAAAGAGTTTCACAAGAAGTATAAATCAACTAATTGTTCCTAAAGACGCAGTGGTAAAGGGCATTTGCGAGACTGTTCGAACCCTAGCTGATTCACATTTCTAGCTAAGTTTATTTCTAAATAAAATAAACGAAGCGGGTAGCGTGCATGCTATCTATCTCCTAAAAAAAAAAAAAGTATAAATCAAGCATGAAGAAAGGAATTTAAACAAAAACTCAAGAGTGCAAACCATGCAAAGAACCTTTCCCTTTCCTTGCACATCTTAGGAGGAGATCCAAAGAGTAAAACCCCTCACTCTCATAATCCAACAAAAGAATATAATTATTCTCTCCTTATTGATATAGATCAATTCATGCATGACTATATATATCTCCAAACAATCCCTCTCAATATATACTCATCCATTTCAATTAATTATCATTCCCCAACTCAATTAAACAACCCTCAAACTAGGCTTTATTACAAGAAATATATTGAAGAGAGAGGCCAATCATGGATCCCACAAGGCGCAATTATGTAAATTTTGAGCCCTCTTCTGAAATTGTTCAAGGAAAAGACGAAGACACAATTCTTGTAACTGTGCCAGGTTAGATACTTAACCATTAATTATTGTTGTCTTAATTTGTTGTCATCATCATTATCAATATCAAGGTTAATTTTACAATTCAATCCCCATCTTTACCTGATTTTTCAATTGAGTTCCCAACTTTTTACTTCTTCCAAAAAGCGATGAAATTAGTATGAAAAACTAATCGATTCATAGATAATAAAAACATAATATTTATAATTTACTTTTGAGTGTACAAATAGTATTATCGGCCACAATTCAACATGTGCCCTTTACGGTGCATGCACCCTTGTGCGATAATTACATATCAAGGTTTTTTTCGTCCGTGGATGCATGGCAAAAAAGAGTATTCTAGCTCAACTCTGTATATATTTACAATTTTATTACAATGGCCAGGCTACGATATTGCTAACAAACTGCGCCTTAACTTGCAGATTTTAGGAGGGAGCAGCTGAAAGTCCAACTCAGTACCGACGGCAACCTGCGGGTCGTCGGCGAGCGGCCGCTGGACGGCAACCGGTGGAGCCGCTTCTCGAAGGACGTCCGCCTCTCGCCAAACTACGACCTCGACCGTGTCCGGGCCAAGTTCGAGAACGGAACACTGTATATATCACTCCCGAAAAGAATCCCTCCTGCAGCCAAAACGGCCGACGCTCAGCCGTTGCCGCCGCCCCCGCCGCAGCTCGAACGTAAGAAATCTGAGGCCACGGAGCCGAAGCCGACCCCCCCGACGCCGGCGGAGCCCCCACACGAGAAGCAAGCAAAGGGAGAAGAGAAGCGGCGCATGCCGATGGTTAAAGAGAGAATGCAAGAAGAGAAAGGCCCCGCGCGGGGGAAAGAGGAGGAGGAGGAGGCATTGGCAGCGACAGCGGCAGCGGCGGCAGCAGCAGCAGCGGCGGCAGCGGCAGCGGTGGCGGCAGCGAAGAAGGAGGACACAGAAAAGGTCGGCGGAAAAGCGGTGGAAGCGAAGGAGGAGGATGCGGAGAAGAAGGAAAGCGTAGGCGGAAAAGCGGCGGAGGAGAAATCGGGCGGCGGTGGTGAGGAAGAGGCAGCAGCGACAGCGGAGGCGGCAGCGGCGAAGAAGAAAAAGGAGGGGGGATTAATGATGGGGCTGGGGAGGCCGAGGAGGAGGATGCTGATGTTGAACGTGGCCGTGGCCGTGGTCGTGTTGGTTGGGCTGGGGATCTACGTGATTTTCAAACTGAGAAAGCCCGGTTCTGATGAACAGAGCGAATAAACTATAGCAACGATTTGCGCCTACTGGAATTACTATATTGCGTGGTTCGTTAAATTGTGTATATGTGCAGATACATGTTGAAAAATAAAATGTGGAGGTGATGCTTGGGCTTTTGAATGAATTCATTCCTTTCATTTCGTGCTTTTCGCAGCTTTATTCCATATAATTGAACTTAATTTAAAAAAAAAAAAATGAAAAAATTTGAAGAACATGAAGTATAGAATATTGTGTTGGGACCATAAGTGGATTTACCGGAGACATAAAAAATGTATATATATATATATATAAAGGAAAATTAAAGAGGGGAAGCTATAAGGTCAGACGCATTATGTAATTATTAGGATTTAGGGGGCAGTTCTATTGAAAAATATTTTAATTTCCGTTGAAATAATTAGGGAATCTGTGTGGTGGTCTCACTATAGTTTTAAATCACAGTTTTACAGAGGCACCAATAATTAAACTTGGTGGAGGAACTCTTCATTTAAGATTTTTCCTGAAATACCGATTGTTTCTAAAACAAATGGCAAAAAGCGTGATGGTTGATATCCGAGGTCCCAAATTTGAATTCTAATTGATTCATATTTTTAGTTAAGTTTATTTTTAAATAAAATAAACGAAGCAGGTAACGTGCTATTTATTTCTCAAAAAAAAAAAAAATCTATAATCGTGCACAAATGTTTTCCTCGACTTTTTGCTTATTTTTAATTTGATGATTTTTCATTAATTGAATTTACACTGATGGATATTAAAGGACAAAAAAAAAAAAAAAAAGAGAAAAAGGGCTCGGGAAAGTTCTTTTTTAAAAAAAAAAAAAAAACAACGTAAAAAATCTCATGTGGTGCACAGTGGGCCGTGGTAGGCCCAAAGGTATAGGGCCCTGCCCAACTAAAATAAGATGGGCCGGCCCACTCCAACTCTCCCCAATCTAAAACCGAGGAATTATTGCGTTCTCAAGTTGATGTCAAGCCACACCATCTTCTAGAAAATTCTAGATGTGCTAGCTACATATCTAGGCGAGATACGAGACACAACATGACTCGGACATTGAAACTCGACAATTTTCAACATCATTTACACGAACAAGATATGAACCCTAAAAATAAATGACTGAAAATAAAAATTTCATAAAAATAATGATAAAAGACTTGAATTTAAGATAAGAGATATTAATCTTCCTCTAAATAGTGAAAAAAAAATCATCAGATTTAAATTGTTTTACACCGTTAAATTCGCAAACATATCACATCGACCATTAAAATTATCAATTTTGACGCCTTTTGATCACTAGCTAAATAATGTCGAAAAATTACGAGATTTAGTTTCCGAATACTTTCAACAGTATAGATCAAGTCTAACGGAGCCAATTGTCGGTTTGAAAGCCTCATCACTAAAAATAACTTGGTAGCATGAAAGCCTTCGTATTACTGATAGTATAACACTAGTTCTCTCTCTCTCTCTCTCTCTCTCTCTCTCTCTCTCTCTCTCTCTATATATATATATATATATATATATAGAGAGAGAGAGAGAGAGAGAGAGAGAGAGAGAGAGTTTTCAGAATACTATCGGTAGTAAACGAGCCATTTTACTACCGATTTGTTTTCGATGATAGAGCATCCAAATTGACGATCGGCTCCGTTTAACATAATCTATACCATTTTAAGTGTTTAGAAATCAAATTTTAAATCTTCTCGACATCATTTGCCTAATGATCAAAGGGTTTCAAAATTTGCAATTTTAATGATCGATAAGAGGCGTTTTCTCGTTTAACGGTGTAAAGATATCCAAATCAATTGAATTTTTGTTAGAAAATTCTTTAAACTATTTAAAACAAGATCTATACTCTTGATCTTGATTACAAGACTCCTATCATCATTTTTTAAAGAATATTCATTTTCGCCTTTCATTTTTCTCGTTCACTTGATGGATTAAAGAACAATATCGAAAGTGCATGAAATTTGATTTCTAGGTAGTTTAAATGGTTTAGATCATATTTAACGGAGCCGATCGTCAATTTGGAAGCTCTATCATCGAAAACAAATCGGTAGTAAAATGGCTCGTTTACTACCGATAGTATTCTAGTTCAACTCTATAAATATATATATATATATATATATATATATATACATATACACATGTATACATGCACATTCATATGCTTTTGTAGCTTTGATTAATGTAGCAACCATTTTGTAAAAAAAAAAAAATAGAACTAGACCTACAAGCTAGGCTACCCCC